>JAHZMZ010004969.1:0-18646 GCA_027743805.1 Lepidocyrtoides sp. E14
TCAGAAAGAACAAAGTACTGCTGCTTCAGGCCCTTCTATGATAGTGCATCACGTAAGCCAGGGGGAAGATAAGCTGTTGTCGGATGATGTCCTTGTAAATATTCTTGTGAACTTGTTCGAAAAATTGCTGGAGTGCGAGAAAGTGGCTATTCATAAAGGTGAAGCTTCAACCAGGGGCAAAGAACTTATGCATAATTTGTTCGGTTACTCCATTGAGAGACGTAAAAGCCGCGTGGGAGAAAATGCAGGAACTGGCGTATTTTTAGCTTCTGGTCATGCAAAGCCTGGATCTCTGATTGGTATGGTTAATAATACAACTTTACACGTAAAAGATGGTACTAATGCAACTTTGCTTTCAAAGTTTTAATGATTTTTTTAATGATTTTTAAGCTTTGTATCCGGGTACTGTGTATATGCCCTCGGAGCCCTTATTTTTCCAATCTCTGGGAAATCCATTTATATTCCGGTGTTCTGATAATGTCCACATTGACGGAAACGATAAATGGATTTCAAAATCAATTTTCAAGTCCTGTTCTGCACGAGACAAATTCCGTACGGATCTTCCTTGTTGCGATGAATCTTGGCTTTCAACAGCACCCATTAATCCACTCAATATAGGTCAGTACGTTAATAATCGGAGCAAGACACATGAAAATAATGTTGTCTACCAAGAGTCCCATTTGACATTTGGGTGCGATACTTTGGAAACTCAAAAAAGCAAAAAAATAACAAATTTAAACCTGCCAATTAATCTGGCTAGATACTTGCCAAACGTATGGGCAAGTCCAGATAATAATTGTCATCCACTTCGGGTAGTGCCTTTAGTCGCAGTAAAGGAGATCAAAGAGGGAGATGAAATTCTCTCATCATATTTTACTCTAGTTCATGAAAAAAGGAAAAAGCCAAATGAGGTCCTTCAAAGTGAGTGCTAATTATGGGGGAAATTGTCTTGTGCCGAAAGTAATATCTAGTCAGTGATAATTAAAGTTCAAGTTGATAAAAAACACGTAATTTTTTAAGAAATTTGTGTTTATTACTAATATGCGATTTTTATAATATCATCTAACTCAAATAAATATTTTAATATTTATATATACCTCTCTATGTGTACTTTTAGTAACTTACAATTTACGGGATTTTTGGTACCTTCCAAGTTATATTTAGCTGCTGTCGTTGCCCTACTTGACTTTTGCATCTATATCACAGTCTAATTGCACACCTTTGCACATAGATTCCTATCAACAATCAGACTACAATAATCAACAAAATATTGTAAACATTTTAAGTACTAAAAAACTCAGAATGGCATAGGCACGTGCTGCACTACATGCATGCGAGTAATCACATATTATGTGACTGAAACAAGTTACAGAGATCACCGTGATATTGGATAGTCCTAGGTGATCTATCATAGTGTTAGTAGTATTGTCGTATGAACATGATTTAATTGTATTCCTGTACACATATTTAAACTATCAATTGGTCAAAGACTGAAATAATATTAGATACAAGCAGTAATACCATCTAGATACTGTAATACAGGTTCTTGATCACAAAACGAGCTTGACTCAACAAGATAGATAAATGTAGTAATACTTAATTACAAATACTAGTTGTGTTCCCCGAAATAATATGTACAGATATTGTTACAATTACAAGTATGCTAGTGATTGAACTGCCTAAATGAACTTTATTTTAGATTATACACGAGCGAAGGTTTAAATCCTCTGTGGTACCTGAGGTACGATTCACAAGTCATCCCATCCAAAGGAGAAAGCTTTGTCTATTGATCCTGTGGTGGATGTAGCTGGATCGGAAGGTGGAGCAGCATCACCAGTGGTACTTGCTTCAACCTGATAAAGATTAGTAACAGAACCAACGATTTGGGCTGAACGGAGAGACCGAGTAACTGAGAACTCGGCGGTAGTGGAAGAGGATGTAGCGAAAAGTGGAGAGGACGGTGCACTGGACACATAAGAAGGCGGTCCACTATATCCCAAACAGCTAGTACTATCTAGGGGATGAGCTTGTTGAAGTGCTTGTGACAGATGTGGAGAATGTACAAGGATCGGTTCCGTGTACAAACTGAGCTGTCCATCTTTCATTTCCATGAAACAACAAGAGTTGCTGCATGAGTTGCTAGAAGAGGGAGAAAACCCTGGCATACTTCCGTTACGTTTTGGAGAGTCTCTGTGACCTCCACATGTACTACTGTCAACGGACCCAGCTCGGCCACATCCCACTTCACCTTGTGGATTTGCTCCATTTGCTGAGGATACGCCTCCGTTGTTGTTGGACTGAGAAATTGCTTGAAGAGAAGATGTGAGGGAGGCAGCTGGACGGTAGTTGGTTGAGACAACACGTTCCAAGAATTCGTCAAGTTGGCGGAGTGACAATGCGTTATGTAATGTTTCCAAAGAACGAACCGAGGGTAACTGAGCAGCAGTGCCCACATCCACTGTAGTCATGATCCAAAAGACAGAGCGTAACTTAGTCATAATATGTAAAGGCATAATGAAGATAGTAAAAATATGTTCAATAAAACTCACCTAGAGCAGTAGTGGGTTCTACGGGTAAGAATGGTTTCAGGTCTTCGCAGATTACAACAGGACTCTGGCCTGTGATTACAGCTGTAGAGAACAAGTAGGGAGAGTGGGCATATCCTTTGTACTTGCGGTGCATCAGTCGAAAGTCGAATTTTGCTACAAAGAAAATAAACCAAATAATGCAAACCATGCATATATAAACATATGTATTTATAATATTATCAAATTAAATAGTGGAATGGAAAGCTGCTGCAGGAAATTTCACATGATGCATTTGAACTTACTTGAAAATCTTCCAGTTGGAACTATTGATGCTTCAACCGAATTGGCTCTGGTACTACGATGTCCAGGCGCATCTCTGTTTGGAAATCCAAAGTCATTAAAAATTATTTGTACGTTGTAATTTTAATGTATTCATGTTTACACCATTTCTAATGCAAAAACTTACTTGATTGGAATGGGTTTGGTGGAAACCAGTACCTTCTGGTATGTATTATCGTCATATTCTGACTGAGGACTAACCTCCTCAGATTCTGATAGCGACCTTCTTCGATCAATTTCAGATTCACTAAACGACATCTGCTTACTTGTCTTTGGAATTAGTCTGTACGAGCTATCATCATGTGGATGATGATGTTGCATGCTGCTTGCTGCAGACCTCGTGGGAATGTCTACTGGCTTGCTCTCTGTTCTTACTAAAACAGCGGGTCCACCACTGCAAGCCATTATCGGGGTAGGTGTGGGCGGAGTGGTGACAACTGCTTCTCCAGATAGCTGCTTCTCGAGCGCTGCTGCTGCTACCACAACTGCTGTTGGCAGCGGCTGAGCTTGTGATAACTGTTGTGCCAGTGCTGAACTTTGGGTCTAAAAAATAAAAGGAATGAATAATGTTTAAAATTAATTGTATCGGAATGCGTGATTTTTTTGCAACTTTAAAAAAGTATGCGTGGTTTGGAACGCACCATTGCTTTAGCTGTATCACTTCTACGGTCATGCAATTTTTGCTTTACACTGTGGGAGTTTCATTTTACCCCATAAAATTAATAATCTTCGTTCATTTCAATGCAATGCTGGTTAAACGAAAAGTGTTCTTGCACACTTACTGCCGTTGAAATTTGCTGGATTCGCAGTCATTATCCAACAGTCCATTTGTATGGGCAGACTTGACCATCTGTACAAGTATTGGGGTGAGCTCACCCTCTAGAGCTAACAGTCCCTTGGCAAACGCCGCCGCCGTCATCTGTACCCTTCCTTCATCCGAGGCATATATCTTCAGGTCGTGGCGGTACGTGGAATGGAGCCTTAGCAGTCCTAAACCTTGAGTCCCAGCATATTCACCTGGGTTAGCAAAGTCATGTTAGCGTGCAAAAGCTGGCAGCAATATTTTAACAAATCTAGCTCTCTCTCTCTCTTTCTATCTCTCCTTAAAAAGCTCGTAGCAACAAAAATGACAATTAAAACAACAGAATATATTTTGTACACTTTTTAAACAAAGTAAAATAAGAGAATAATAAAGAACCGAGTTATTTACCAGTTGGTGAATGAATAAAAAACCAAATTACAAACCAGAGAACTTAAGAGAAAGTAAGTACAATGAAATAAATGAAACAACTGATTTAACGAATAAAATATATGTCTATTTTAAAAGTGTTACTGTTGCAAATATTACATAAACGAAAACAATAACAGAAATTAAGAAGCGCATCATGTCGGCTGTAATTCGGTTTTTCTTTTGTTTTCACAAGAAAGAACATTGTTTTTAAAGAGTTTCTATACGAACAGTTTCAAAAATAAATTCCCATGACTGGGAACCTTACAAAAAGATTGTATTTAAAAAAAGATGAACACGTGTACTCTTATAAACATTTATAAGCACGTATGTAAATAAACAGTAATATTCAATACCGTCACATACAAACACCACTTAAAGGCACCCACCAATCCCATTGTTAAGCCCATTTATCAAGCAACAGCTATCTTCTATTCGACTAGATACAAAACTGACTTTTAGGACTAAACTGTTCCACATTTAAAGTATTCCCCCATATTTGTATACTAATCAATCACATTTACAAAGGTATGTGGTACAAGTGCATGTTATATTACACAGTACACATGATAACCCTCATAAAAATATATTTGAAGAGGCAGGTTATTTATTTGTTGTGAGACAAGAGCACAGGTTAAAAACCGACATCACAGAGCCCACATGGCATTTGTTAAAAATACCAGACGTAACCATCTTGTCACAACCACTACGATTTTACATAATTCTACCATAAACTAGCGTTGCTTCAGGCTTGAATAGCGATATATATATATTTAAATGTATACTTATAACTAAAATAGTATTGGTTTGAAACTTTTGCTGCTAATAAATAAATATACTCTTCTCATCAGCTAACTATTATAGCTATTTGTGATAATGGTTAATGAATAGCTTATAAAGGGAAAGTTAGCAATTTCAGTTTGTCAATTCTTTACAAAAACATTCTACTACAGAAATTAATGGAAATATTTTTTGCACTCCACTCAAATAAAGCAGTAGGTTTGACTGGAAATGTTATTTGTTTTTAAGGCCTGTCTACATTCTACTCCAAATAGTTTAGAATGATTCTCTTTATTCATTAATTGACTGTTACTTTGGGTTAAAAAATGTGAAAAAGGTGAAATAAACACTTGCAAATATTACTGCTCGTTACTATTATTGAATGTTATTGAAAAAAAATAGTTTATTTTGTTTTGTTTTAAAATTAGGGATTTACTGTGTGAGTAGCAAAATATGGTAATGACTGAACGGAGGGTAGAAATAAATAAAAACATGAAAAAGAAAACCAATACCAATGCATATAATTGTGGAATTTAGGATACATTACCCATCATAGATGACACAATCTACTCCATCATCATGATCAATCAGCTTTAGTTCATCATCTTTCACTTAAAATTCATTTTTTCCATCATGTCATCATCACCAGCATGAAAACATATTTTCAGTTCAGATAGATAGTGAAACCAGAGAAGTGAAACAAGAGAAGTTTCGAAGGAACAAGGAACGACATTCGAAAATAGAAAAAAGAAAGAAATCGCTCATGTAGGCTTATGGAGAGAAACAAATTAAAACTTTGATTTGATTGCCAGAATTTGGAAAAATATATCTTAGATTTATCGGTTTCTACAAGTGTACTACTACATGTTGTGCATTTAACAACAGTGAAATAAAGTGCGATAAACAGAAATGGGGCATCGTGAACATTGAAATGAAAAATATACTATATTCTGGATTTTCATCAAATCGTTCATCTTAATATTCATGAAAAGTTTGAAAAGGGCTCGACTTTAATTGCTGGAAAATGAAATATTGATGAAAAGGATCGAAAAACGGCATCACTTGGTTCTTGATATTTTAAAGAATGGAATAGAAGAATTGAATTAACGTAGAAGGAGGAAAGTGTCACTTTTGGAGTATTGCGCAATGTCACAAGTTTTCGTATGTAAAGAGATTGTGACACGGAAATTCAATCTTTCTTTCATCAATACTGCTTTATAAAATCACTACTAGAAGCACAACAAGAGTTACATACGAAATTTCGTGTCACTGCCATCAGAGTGAAATATTTAACTAGATCAAATTTAAACGACACGATACTAAAAAATCAAGAAAGACACGAACGAATTCGGAAGAGATTGCTTGTAAATGTAAGAAAAGGGATTTTTGAGAATGCAATTTTGTTTCAGTATAGTTAGTAAGGCGAAAGGAGTTGTGGTTAGCATGCCTACCCTGTCCCCCAGGATACATACAGCGAAAAATCCGTCCGAGCTCCTCTGCAGATACACGACCTGCGGGTGTCAGCTCCCCTCCCCATTTCAGAATAAGCACCAGAGACGGCTCCTTCGGCGTGTCTGTTAATAACAATATAAAGTTGAAATATTATTACCATAACCATATTGTCAAAGCTACATAAACACAGAATTATTACAAATTTCTCAAAAGACGGGGCACTTTGAGAAACAAGCATTTATACATTTATTTAGACATTAGTGATTTGCAATGAATGACAAACGAAACTACTGAATTAATTAACTGTAGACATGTTATTAATTCAGTATTAGTGTTCCTATTTACCGTCATCACTACTGGATCCTCTAGGACGTCCTTTTGGTTGGTATTTCAATTGCACCTTTCTGTTGATACCAGAGAAGTAGCCATACCTTTTCCAAACAAAAAAAATGCATACATGCATATATGTTATAGGCATCTACTCAAATTCAGCGCAGTATGTATATTGAATTGCAGTAAAAACGTCAAAGTAACTACCTATTATTAACATTTTTTGTTACTTACATTTCGAGAACACTTTTAAGCTGGTCCAGCTTACTTCGTTTCTCTTCAATTTCCACATCCTTATTCTCTGCATTCTGACCCTCTGATAGAAGAAAGCGAGCAATATCCAGAACCTCCTGGAGTTGTTTTGGTCGTTTCAACTTTACGTTAATCTCTGGTGTACCACCATACTTTGTGAAGAGCTCAAAAAACCTACATTTACCAAGTAAACTTAATCCACCGCTTGCATTTTTAATGGAAAAAGTGTTATGAATTTGCAAATTATCTTACTTGGAATGGCGTACTTCCATCTTCATTTTCTGTTTGGGTGTTCTGTCCCCATGTCGTATCACGCCAACCACACATCGGAGCTCCATCCTAATTAATAAATAACGAGGTGCATATTACAAAAGTTTGGAGAAGAGAGGCGATCATAATCAACATTCTCACGCCATTGTCTTTTGTATCTATATATTTGAATTTTAATGACAAAGTTTACATTTTCCCAAAAGTAGTTGGCACAATAGGTGGATCATCCAGCTGAAACGGAATTGCCCATGGGATATGCAAAGTTGGAGCTAACTCCCTTAATATCATATTGCCAAGGATTCGGGCACAATCGTCATAGTATTTGTTTGAATTTTTTACAAAACTGAACCCATTTACATCGCAAACGTATGACTTGCCGTTTGCTCTCAGTAAATCAAAACCACACACAGTCTGTTTGAAGGCAAGACACACCTTCCTGGCAATGAGTTTCTCAACTGCACTAAGAATCACAGGATATCTGACTTCCTTGCCTTCCGAATCCCTTTCCACTTTTCCATCTAACGCTGGCGATTTTCGTGCCTCCGCATGGGCATAATCTGGTCCTACAGTGTACACCTGCCATGAAAATGAGAACAAAGACCTTACTGTATTTATCTCAAGCTGCCCCAAAATCTCTAACTTAAATGATTAAAAATAAATGAGATAACAAAACACATCATCCATTAGTAAAGCCTTCATCTCAAGTTGCCTTATAGCAATTTCTGAAAACCTTAACATCAGTTCCATCTGTGGGCATGAAGTCTTCATAAATGAAAGAGCCTGTTTTACGGACCCTAGACTCTGGAGAGTAAACGCTGCTTCTACTACCAATTTTACGAAATAGTCTTTGGCTTCCCCCTCCGGCAGACGTGGGATAATAGATGTAAATATTGTGGTCTTCAGCTGATACTGGCTTTTCTACAAATGGTTTATTAAATGTAACCCCGTTCACTTCCACATGATCCTCGGATTCAATCAGCTCATGTACTAAGTTATCAAGCAAAAAAAGCATTGTTTATTCAAAAAGTTGAAAATTTTGTCTTTAGTTTGGTTGATTTTTGACGAAAAGACTTACAGTTGGGATCGGGACTGTCTCTATCCAGGATAGCATATCGAGGAAGGAGAATCCTTTCTCTTTCAAGAATTCCATAAACTTTCCTCCTATCCTGGAGTTCATATTGCATTTCAATGTTATTGATTATATAAGGGCTGCGCAACTTTGCGTAGGAAATAGCCTTGTCAAGGGGAAATCCTTTTGAGTGGAATGAAACGAGGCAGTCGCATAATGGCCATTCCTCAACTGGTAACTGTGCATTATGAAAACCAAGGTAAAGGTAACCAAGCATGTTAGACATTGAATGTTCTCATTTACCTAAAGTTGGTGTGTGGACTTACTTTGAGTATGGTCTCTTCAGGAAAAACGATTGTCTTGATATATTCAAAATCATCAAGTCTTGTCAAAATTTCTTTCATCGGTTTCGATTCGGATTTTTTGGCCATGGCACAAATACCAACAAAAACTTGCTTAGACGATGCCCCATCCTCCCCATCGTCATCTGCCTCCAGAGGAAGCTGTAAAATACATTTCTCATTAAAGTATTTTTTTTACGACAGACAGCTCTCCTTTAATTGGAACCAGTATCCAAATTGTTTTTGGCTGTGTGTTCGGGCAAACAATAAAACTATATACCTTAGGTATTATACCTCTATCTGACCTACCTTTATAAATAGCATACATTTTAATTGCCATACTATTATAGCAAGCAGTTAGTGCAAGGTAGTGGTAATTATGAGAGGAGTACAAACGGAAAGCTTAACGAGATCAGAGCATGACTGATTTCTATTCATTTCAAAACTTGCAACCCATTAAATCCTTTAGTACACACGATAGCTTGCACATACAATTTGCTGATTTACCTTGAAGTCGGAGACTTTAAGACCTAGAGTACGAAAAAAATTCAAAGTCACCTGAAGACAATGAGCCATTTACTTTGCTGGACCACTAGGGGTGATATTTAGACACTTTGAAATCCGCGGCTTGTTTATATTTTACCAGTTTATGTGACTAAACTGTGGCTAAAATAAATCTACAATAACCCTGGCAAATGAAGCACCGTCGTTGCATAAATAAAATTGGGAAAATCCGCAATGATTACTCAAATAACCCTGATTTTATACTTTCTTCTCGTATACCCGAGAGCGAAAAGTTAGAAAGAACACAATGTGCTCATAAAACCCCGTTCGCCGACCTAACTGCGATCTGTAGTATCCTGTCAACTTGCAAAACAATCCTTACTTGGCGTTATACTTGGTTAGTAGTAGAGATAATATGAAATCTGTCCTATTTTCAGAGATAAAATTACTATGAATTGACAAGTTCAATAGTCAAATAAATTCGGATAATCGAGTTTAATATCCTGCAAAATATGTGGCAATACACCAGAAGCTCTCTTTAGGTAAAAATGAGTGCGGCAAAATGTTAAGCTAAAAATTTTCGTTGAGCGTTAAAAAATGGCTATACTACACCAAGTTGCATTGCAAGTGCCATAATAAAGCACATGATGTGTAGATGACGATAACGCGACATGTTGGCATACTATAAAATAAAGATGGTTAGATGAAAGTGTATTCTAAATGCTACTGCTTACAAAAACTACTATATTCTGCTGTGGTTGTGATATACAACGTGACATAATCTGTATCTTCTACATTCTATTATATAATCCCCAACTACTACTGCTCAAGTCAAGGCAAAAAAAAATTGTGAAATGAATAATATAGTTTACTTAACTACTTAAGTACATGGCTAGATAACGGCCACATTTTCATGGCGTGCACGCACTCACTTCTATCACCCCATCAACGTTCCATTTTTTAAAAAAAGTATAAACATCCGATTTGTAAAAGACCTTTTCGTAAGACAAGTAGACTCAAAAAATATATAAGCATTTCCGCAACTACAAAAGTAGTTTCCTATTTTGTTTGACTGTTCCGAAAGAGAAAAAAATGAGTACATGTTTGCGTCAATGAGCAAGTTTCGATATCAGGGAGGAAGCAAAGATACTGATGTGTGGTGTATCCTCCACCACATCTTTCTTTACCTTATGTCATTTGTAGTACAGAGAAACCACGCAAAGCGGAGGAAATATTATCAGTTTGTGTCTCAACACTGGATACTGTTTACCACTACATTACCACTATATTATTCGTTAAAAAAAATTGGCACCCATTTCACACTACGATCTTTTAATCTTGACATTTAGTTTGATTCCTTTCTGTGTGCATACTGCATCGACTGCAAAATACATAGTTTATCCCAAGTGAATATGCATACATGAATAGAGTTGTCTATTAGCAATTGCTGTATCTAAATGATGTATAAAGATAACGCTAAAACACCACGCTCATTAAGAGAATTTAATGCTACACAAATGGCTGGGTGAGTGTGTAAATTTTTAATGTGATTATTCCAGAATAGAACATTGTTGGTATCATCGCAGTAAGTATGTAGTATCTTTATATTATGCTGATTCTAATGAAAAAGGTACTTATGAATGTGTATGTAGGATTTGAAGAAGAAGAAGAAGGAAAAGGGTGTACCCTTGGTTGCGTATATTGCGTCATCATAGAGAGTTCGTTATTGTTAAGGAACTCATAGATGCCTAGGAGCCCTTTGTATCCGGCTTCCAACTCGGTGTACGACATGATTCCTTTTCTTCGATTGCTTTGCTGAACTAAAATTTTCAATGTTACCGTACACGACTTCTTCCAGGTGGTAAGAACACGAACGAATCCTTCTAAATGGTCCAAATGATTCTACTTTAAAATGCTTCCTTCCAAATCCTTCTCTGGCTCCACTTATCCCTACCGCAAGTGTGCGGATGTTTAATGATGCTGCTGCCACTGGTTTTCCAACTGCAATTTTCCTTTGACTGCGTTTATTTTCCCCACCTCCGCCGCCGCGACAAATTTCCAATTGATCGTTAATACGGTTAGCACACATTAAATGACGATATCCAAGGAGTACACGTTTCGTCTTTTAATACTTCTTGTCACCAAGTTTCATTCGCCAATGATGGTGAATAGTCTGTCTACGCCCTTGTTGTCCGTTCTTTTTACAAGCAACGGGGCAAAATGAGTCACTTACTTTTGTTTGCTGGTCAACCCTCTTTGGCAGTGATGCTTATTCCTTGAAGGAATTTCCTTCCAGCTAAGTTTAGTCGGAGTGGCTGAATACATACAACAATACATAACACACAAACACAATAGATAAGAGTGGTGTGCAAAAATATTTTAAAACAGAATAATTGATAACTGTAAACTACTGGAACTGGAGGCCTAAAAAACTAATTCGCAACGCAAGGCATTTTATTGTTCTTCAAGGAGCACGTGTAAATTTACTCTAGCGAGTGAGCAAGGCATTTGTATTATTGAATACGTGAAAGGGAGTAAAGTTTCAAAGCAAAGGAAACAGGAAAAGTCTATTAGAATTATTGCTGTCCTTCGGTCTTTCACACAGTCACGATAATGTTTCCCAAGGTAAGTATAATCTGCTGAAAGTGTCAGCCTGAGGAACGAGTTGTAAAATGTTCTTTTTTAGGCATTTTGTTGAATTGAAGTTTGTTGCATCATCTTCATCGTTAAATAAGGATAATATCAGCATTTTCACTTTGTATTTATGCATGTTCTACAAAATGCATAAGCTTCATATCAATCCGTAAGCTGATTATTCGGCTTATCAATAGCAGTAGTCAACAAATTGAAATGACAGGCGAGCAAAGCTGAGTTAAATTTTTTTAAAATTTCTGGGGTACGTAGTGGCTTGGAGGTTGGAAAGTAATCTTGGAAACTATGTTTCCCTATTTTTTTATCAGCAGAAGAATTTTCAAATTTAGGATTAGCCAAACAACAATGTTTTTGTCAAAGGCTGAAAAAAAGATTTATTGCCCCAACCTAATGGAAGTTAATAGTTATGTGCGTTCAATATCGTCATCAAAATTACAGTATTTAAAACTGATTACAAAGAAATTATGATAATGGGCGTAAATAAAACCACGAGGAAGTTTTATTTGACGGTTAAGCCGGATTGCCTGCTTCGAAAAAATAGTAAAATCAACGAAGGCAGCCAATCAGCCTCAATCAGCGGTAAAATTTCACACCGAAACAGTGAGTTGACATTTCTTTAACATTATGTTATTCCAAATTATTAAATAAAGTTGTGGACGAAATAAACTCAGAGGTCACAAAAAGGGCTTAACAAACAAACACAATATTATCAATCATCAAGCTTATATTTAATATGTTCAAACATGTTGTATTAATTGCTGCTTAATTCCTCTTTTAACCTTTCGTTCAATCTTTTAACTTAAATTAAATACATAGCAATCAGCGTTTTCACTTTTACCTGTACGATTTGATAAGTACCAAGATCTGTTTAATTATGCAATCAGTTTTATCCTGAAAAATCTTAACGTACTGTGGTTGGCCTGTCTGTAATAAAACTACATAGTAAATTTTGGTTTTCATGTTTTCCATTGGTTTTTTGGCTTTACACGTAGTGCTACCTGAAATAAAATTAAGGGGTTAAATAAATTGTAGCCTGACTGAAAATCTTAAATGCTTGACAGGACACTCTGCAAAATTTAAACCGATTACAAATAACTCTGCGTATATTCTCTAAGTTTTTGGAGTAATGAATAATTACATGCAAAGCACAGATAAAACAGCAAACATTGCAATCTCGGCACGAAATGCCATGCTAGTATATTCAGTGTCTTGTGACGTTTGAGCTCTACTAAATTACCAAAAATACATGTGCCGTGAATACACGTCTTTTAGTGTTCATCTATTTTTATAAAAAAGCGTTATTACTACTTTGCATTTTACTACAGAGAGGTACAAACCCAGGTGTCCCTTAAGCGTCTTGGCCCTTATCTATTCCAAGGTTCCATTAAAAACCATCTATTGAGTATCAGCTTTCGTTTATAAGCAACCCAACGGGATTAATACGTTACTCGAGTGCTTAGTCCAATAATTGTTTTGCTCAGGTGTAAGTGCATATTATTTTGATATGAAATCATTAGAAAAAAACGTACATGGTCCAATTCAAGGCGAGTGGGGCGCACAACGGCCTCATGTCTAAGCATCGTCACGCACGATTAAACAGAAGATGACTAGACGACTGAGGATTGTGGGTAGATTCAATTGTAAATAGTTTCGATAAAGATGTATTTGTTTGTAAATTCGCTTGCGAACGGTGAATTGTGACTTGACCGATGGCAGCTCAGAAAAGTCTGATATTGTGTGATTTGTGAATGTTGTGCAACATGCATTTTTCTCACTACACGAAATTGACAATGCTGTGTACATTAGTTATCTGAGAGAGTCCAAATTGATTGCAGAATAGGTCACTTTATCATGCAACGTGCAAATAATGAGTAAAAGTCATCTTTTTTGGGATGTCATTTCCACCTTCATAGTATCAGTAATTCAATCTGAAGAGTATCCTAAAGAAAGCAGCATACCCCCGAAAATGATATTGGTTTGCGACGAGCAGTTGAACACATGCAGGTACACTTCACACAATATTACTGAAACAATAAAAGAAAGCAACGCCAGTATGCTCTTATAACGAACAGAGAGAGCGTTTTGAAACATGTAAACTCATAGCAAACTTTATATTTTTTTTACACAGACACCTTGTTTACAGGCTCATTAATGTACCCACAACAGCACGCATTCAGTTACAAAAATTTTGACATGCAAGTCAGATTAGTAATTGTACTTCAAAAGCATAATAATATGCAAACCGCAGACAGTTTACATAAATAATGGTTATTATTACTGACTGACCTGGTGAAGTAAAGAAATGGTGGGTTTGTGATCGAAGATGTATGCATACAGTATGATTTTTGTACACTTGAATATTATATGTATGGGTATACATACTTTTTTGACTTTTTTAAAGAGAACTTTACTAATGTAGCTACTTGCGGTGTGTTTTTTGTTCAAAACGAAATTTGTATTATATACGTCATCGTTTTGATTTACGTGTGAATTTTATTTTGAAGCATTTACGCATTTATCCTGATGGCAATGCAAGTAACAAAACACTGAACGCAAAAGCGTTACATACTACATACCTATCTGATTTATGTATATTTGTATGAGCGATTTCTGAAAGCCAAGAGAAGATAAGGAATGTGATAGAAAAACTTTATCTGGAAAGAACGGTGACGAGAAAAGCTTGAGATTAAGTGATGTAATGTAACTGGTTCACGGTAAATGTGAAATGACCCAGGAAAGCAAATTATTTGTGCTACATTTAGTTTGCAAAATCTCTTTTTTAAATCGCTTAGACATACGTAGAGATAAAAATAAGATAAATGTTAAAAAAAGGCACACGCATATCTTTCACGTAATTACAAAAGTTAGATTTAAGTTTTGTTCGTTTCTCGCAGTGATGACTCATTTTATTAATAAATTGCACGATGTAAAAACAAAAGTACAGGACAAAAAAGGAATCACTATATTTTATTAAGTAAAATCATTTTAAGCATTCTTAATGTGATAATGCAAATGCAAAAAACTTAATAGTTTCTTACATTGCATTGCACGATCGTTAAGTGTTAGTAGATAAGAATGATAAGTCGGACGACAACACCGATTACACGTGCTCCACAATTTACAATTTAAAAAGTGAAAGTTAAAAAGTAATACCTTGATTGTATTACTCCACTTGAACTTTTCGGTTTTCCGAGATGGAAAATTTTTTTAAAAACTTTCGTTAGCCTCATAATTCTACAATCATAGAAAGAGAACAGCAATTATGTGCAATATTATGTTTCTTTGTTTCCTTAACATCCTCAGTTCAGTACTACACAAAACCAATCTGGAAACACACAGAGTTTCGCTGTTAACTGTATTTTCACTATCTATCGTATTTTTTAAACGGACTGATTGCAAGCTTATAAAGTGAAGTCTCAAAGTCACATAAACAGTACTTTAATTTTCTATTGTGGAACTGAGTAGAAGAAGCTTTCCTTCTTAAACTGCACCATATAATGCTAACTGCAACGATTGCTCTATTTTTAAAACAAAATTAGTATCACCGTAATCACTGGGATAAAATTGGGCGTTTAGAAGAAGGCGGCTCGTTTGAGACGGGAATGTTTTGGCTGAACTGATATAATTATTATTATTAGTCATAAAAGTGTGCTGGTTGCTCATTGCTTTGAAAATTATTCAGTAGTAAATACACACATCAGTACAGTACAAGTAGGAGTCACGTATCAAATGTTTATCATAAAACGTCTCTTATTTCCTTTTAACACCTTTTTACTGCACTCATTTCAGACCAGCGATTAGCGAAATTTATGTGTCAGACAAAACCACTTTTGTTTGATTGTACGTGGAAACGTGGATATTAGTATATTTTTGTTGCATTTTCTAGTTTGTATTTTTCACTACAAGTTTATATAGGCTTCGCCCTTAAAAAAGTTATTTATGAGCGAGTCCATATTTTTATATGATGACGATGATGATAAGAGTGTAGAACTGACATCTCAAAAATAGAAACAAGGAACGTCACTGTTATTAAATCGAAAGTCTTTTATGAATGCAGTTTGCTTCTGTAGAAAACACTTCCTGTGATCTCTCTATATCGACAACTAGCAACTGCACTGGCATGGCTTTGAATTGGATATCAGTGTCAAAGTTTAATCCTTATCTCACAAAAGTTTTGCACAAGTTCAATAGTGTAGTATGCTTAGGTCGACTTTGCTTAATATTATAGCGGATTAGTATGTTTAATGGTCACACTACAACAACCAACCGCTTTCACCTTTCACATTAACATCACCCATCAAACTGTGGCAAATTGCAAGGTCGCAAGAGGAGTGAAGTCAATTCTAGTTTACATATATTCACGTAATCGTCTACTTATTATACCAAACCAGTCAACCTGACGACGACGTATCAAGATTTGCTTATTAAGTCGAGCTAACAGCTAATACTTCTCCAGCTGAGCAAATGTATGGTTGAAGATTCCCCTTTTCAGAACTACCTACCACTGTTCTATTCGCTTTTTTTTATTTCCCCATCTCTGCCACGATACCAAGACCAGGAACACTGTGAATACGAATGTTCGTTAGGAAAAAAAGTTCCAGAGAATGGACTAGTATACTAGGCATCTTACCTAGCAGCACCATTAAAATACAATGCATAATAATAAAATGGGTATACGCACCCAAAGTAGCCAGAAATGAATTCCATCATAAAACTACTTTCATTCACCATAATTTATTTCCAAGAATCCGGAGTTGTGTGTAGTGTGTAGTTTGCGTTTGGTTTGTTTCTTCTTTACACCTGCCACCCTCGTAAATAGTAGTGTTCAAGGTTGGATGCAAATTTCATTGGAACAAAGTATGAGAAAGAAATGGAGTTATATTAGATAGATGGTGATAGTATTATAAAAGAAAAAAGAAAGATAGAAAGGTTTGCTGTGTAAGACACAAGAAGAGTTGAGTAGAGTTGGCTTTGTCAAACACTTTTTTGTAATGACGAATGACAACCACGACTTAATAGGGAAATTACTGTAATGCTTGCTTGTCCTCTGGACCAATTCATGCAAAGTTTGCATTCGTATCCTGGCTTTTCCTCGTCTTTTTTTCTATACTGCTTCAATCAATTTTTATATGTGGAAATCACAAGAAAATGCAAGGCTTAGAAGTAAAACTTTCAATTGAATATTGACAACAAGGCTTAGTTTATCTAGATGGCAAAATGAAGAGTTGAGTTGGTCTTTGAAAAAAACATAAAATATCCTTCTTTTTACACGAATCAATGCAAATAGGTCAAGTCCGTGCTTGCACATTTTTTATATGTGCTGAGAACACAACAACATAATCGAAGGAAACATGCTCGCAGAATAACATCTTTATTTTTCATCTTCGTTTTTATTCGCTACTTGAGACTTTGCAAAGTTTTTATGACGCACACTAAACACACTGAACAGCTTCTTTTGATCGTCTGTTTAGCTATAAACGTCTCTGTCCCCGAATAGGAGGATGTTGATAACAACGGCTGTCGACCATCAACATCATCGTTTGAGTGCGTAGGTAGGTGCACATTACTCAGGATTTAAATTATGCCAAAAAGTAATTGCGAAAAAGCCATGCACTACTTATTGTAAAGTTTAAAAGAGCTTATTCTTTTTGATGACTTTATCAATCTTTTTCTTGCTACCTAAAACGATTATTCTCAATTTGGCTGTCAGAAGTTTTACAGAAAAAAACATTTGCGTTCACTTTGATTTTTTTCACTGAAGCGTAAATTTGAGTGACAAAAATTAAAAGTGCTGTCCAAATCATATTTGAATGGCTTGCAATAAATTCGCGTTTAGATATTATTCTGTCCTTGCTGGTCACATTAACTGGCTTACTATGGAATCCGAAATATCTGGTGAAATAAAATGTTACACGTAAAAGTAAACGCTGAACTATCTTGTTTTTACGTACTTGTTATTTTCAAATTTGAAGAAATCAAAAATTAATAATTTCAACGAAGAATTATTCGAATTCTTGTAGCTTACGTCTTGGGATGTATGTTATAGGTAGACAAGAGAAAAAGTACATTTTAGGATGCTCATAAGTCGTAAAAAGCTCTTGTGAATCCCGGTTGGCAAATCAAGTCATACTACTTGAGTAAAAAATGATACTCCCACAACTAAATCTACTCCTGAGTCAATAATGCAGACAAATATTTGCTGAGTGTACATGTCTTGATGCTCGAACATGCATTTTAGCATTTACCACACATTCACGGGTATTTTTCGTAAAGTATGTAAACTTCAAGGAATAAGCTATTTTCATCATTGCAGCGAGTACAAAATCATAAAAATACAAATTTATACAAGAAATGTTTAACAAATTGTTTGAGATGAATATTTATTTATCAGAACTTTCCTGAAAAGGGATTTTATGATTCATGGTGAAATTAGTTAAAAGCTAAAATTTTGATTTTTTTACAGTGCTGTAGCCAAAAGAACGAAAACGCATAGCATGAAATAAAGCCTAACATTAAATATATTTATCATAAAAAATCATAATTAAGGATATAATAAACACAACATATATCGGTAAATAATTTTTATTACAGTTGATGTCGTACAGAATCCAACTTCGTGGAAAAATGGTTAGTTTGTCAATTATAAATACGAGGAAGAAAAGTAGTCTTACTAAAATCTAGTCTGCAACTTAATCAATCATAGTATGAAGTTCAGACTCTGATGAACTGATCTGACCTATGTATTGAGGAGATTACAACTGGAACTGGCGACGCAGCGTCTGCAAAAAAACCTTTTTTATGGCCTAAATTAAATTTATCAAGCGAGAGCTTCCACGCTGCAGCTAATGGAATTCATTCATAGGAGAATGCATGTAATTTTTGCAAAAGCGTAAGATTTGAC
>JAHZMZ010004970.1:0-17233 GCA_027743805.1 Lepidocyrtoides sp. E14
GTCATGTCTCTTCTTCAATTTTTATGCAAAAAAATTCATTTAACAGCGAGCATCATTTCACTGACTTGTCAGGCACTGGTTATGATTTGTAGAGATTGTGTTCTTTAATATGGTAAGTGTAGGATATATGCAGTTGCTCTTCAAAAAAGGTTGCTATTGTTCATAAATAAATAAGCACAATCATTGTTTTTGAAAATGATAACGTGTAATAATTGACAATGGTACTAATAAGGTTCAGTTTCATACAAATCCTAAAATGATAACATCCATTGGTTTTATTTTAGATACAACCCCTTGTACTGTTTATGGCATGCGTATTTACCGCGTGGTTATACACTTGCACTTGTAGTACTGATCAAAATCATGCTTTTCCCTCATTACGACGAACACAAAAAGTGATTCTCAAGAGTTTTAAAGTTAGAATTAGAATACATAGCTTCAAGCTGAACTTAACCGAAAAACCCAATATTTCTTCAGTGACGACGACTACGATGACGAAGGATGATGATAATTTCAGTTAGGCTTACATTCTCCATTTTAAATAATACCATTCTCGAGGGACTCCTTATATTTTTGGATTCTCTCAACCCCATCCCATTATATTTACTAAAGCTGCTACACTGTCTGTTGCGGGTAAAATGTTTTTGTGTATTATTATTAGTTTTATTATTTTGTTCTGATCATAACGAGGTAACCAGGAAAAAAACCGACAGACAGATAGATAGTCAGACAGAAATATTGTAGCAAAGGTGCAATGATGATATGGCATGATGATGATGATGATAGAAAAGTACACACAAGGATCCGTGCGTGGTGACTGGTGTGTGTATTTTTCTGTTTTGGGTTTTAACCGGGAGGAGGATAAGGAAAAGGCACGATACATCTTTGATAAAAAATATATACATATATTACGTATCGGAAAGGGTTCGCTCGCCTGTGTCGAGTTTAGTTGGGGTTGATGGTTGTCTACCAACAAAATTTCTCTTATAACTTCCATACTTGCTGCTAGCAATGTACACACACCGCACCACACCACCACCACCACATAGTCATATTTTGAAATATATTGTTCCTTGTTGAAATTGTGAAATGAAGGGTAAAGTAAAATACTGTTTCGAAAACGAGAGATGAACTGTAAAACATGCTAGAGAGAAAGAGAGAAAGAAAAGGAAAAGAATATATTATCAAGCGTGCTTTATATACACATATCCTACAAACTACATACGACGATACCACGACGGCAAAAGTAATGTGTGTGTGGAGAGTGGCAATGGAGGAAGAGAGCTATAATCATCATCATCCTAGTCATCATCACACCATTATAATAAACCATGTACCAAAAAACCAAACCGCTTTTATATGTTTTACTGAGGTTATAATATATTATCTGCATGATGATGATGATGAGTATTGGATGCTGTTGTTGCTGCTGCTGTTGGTTGCCCCCTCTTTATCCTTCTGAATATTATTATTACAAACGATTACTATTATCATTCACTTGTTTGGGCTGTGCAAAGTATTTGACTGCGTGCATGCATAATATTTGTTATACTTATTTCAATAACGATGTTTTAAAGTTTACTTGCAAAGCCCTTTGTAAAACTATTAGAGTGTATTTGATACTTACTAAAACATGCACATTATTACACTGGTATGGCAAGCACAGTCATTTAAAATTTTTTCTTATGTGCCTGCAACTGGATGATATGTAGAAAATGTGCAGTATGCTTCTGTATGTATCTCTCTGGATTCTGTGGAACTCTGTCCGACCATGCGGTTCCGTGAAACATTTTTTTCTCTTGAGTTATCTCTCTCTCTTGGTCTCTGAGTTAAAGACAGACTGCAAACGAATTTGTTTCTACTTTTTTTTTGCTTTTTCAACTTTTAAACAAGAATGTTCCTGCAACTTATTATTTTTGTCTGTCAGTCAGTCATCATAATAATATGGAATAAGAAACAAGATGAACTAGAAGAAGAAAAAGAGGCGACGAGGGTGAAAAAAGGGTTAGAAAAATATTATGCCTGTTATCTTTATGTGTGCGTAAGGTAAGGTACACTTATTACTACTTGTGCAGTGTATAGTTTACATAATAATTTTTTAAAGTTAACATTCTCTGACATTCAAAATAACAACGCATCCATTACTTTACTTTTACAAACGACCTGATATAAAGACGAAGGAAAATAACTTGGAAAAGGAAACGAAAAAAATGAGACCTCGTTAACCCAATGATGATGACGGTCATAAGAATGATGATGACGATGATGATGACTATGTGGATGATGGTGGTACTAATGGTTTCTATTACATTGCGTACGCATACAACAGAGTAAAAACGCGTTTTGTCTTTTTATTACAAAGCTCAAAAAACCTGCCTCAATTCATGCATTTTGATTCAAGTGATGAGGAATTTGTGTGTGGATGCCAAAAATGACTTTGAAAGGCAAGGTTAACGTTTTGTAACATTTTTTGGTATAATATAATCATAAATGATTCAGAGATACTATTTAGCTGAATATTTTTCTAGTTTCTTGCTCGTCTGATGTTTGTATTTTTTCTTGTTTTTACTATTTGAATAAAACGCATGTAAATTTTAAAAGGCTAATTCAAATTACCGTTTAAATCTCCGATGAACTTTATTGTAAAAGGGAAAAAACACAGAGTTCAAGATTAAACCCTTTTGAAAAGATCAAAAGATATTCATAAAATCTCAAAAGCTCAATTTTATCAAAATTTTTTTTATAACAATGCTCATTTCTCATAATCATTATCATCCCCATTTCATTATCCAATCCTCTCTCTCTCATCCAATCTTTGATGTTATAATGTTATGTTATGGAACTGTGAAGTAGTTGAGAAAAGGGTTATGAAAAATTGTAAATTACTGTGTGAAGTATCCGGAATAAGTGCATTATCCAGCCAAAAAATTCATGAGTAGAGTGCGAGAAGAACAAGACCGGTTTTGATAATATGCGTGAACAATTTCGGAAATAAATATTTGAAAAGAGAAGAGACCTACTTGTTTGTTGAGTATGTTCTAAACTCTTTGTTGTTGAATTTGGTAAATATAATGTGTGGCTGCGTTATGGGCTTCATATTAACATTGCTAATGCTTTACTTGTTTGTAAATATCTATAACTTTTAGTAAAAAATATTCATGTAAAAGAGCTAGTGAAACAAACAAAACATAGTATACAAGCAACGACAAAGTGATAAAACAAAAGGGGAAAAGATGTAATGTCAGTGTAGGTACAACCACCTTTCTTCTATGAGCCATGATGAACAATGCGTAACATTACCTTACTTACTTTTCCCTACCTCTTTTACCTATCTGCTTTATAATAATGAATGTATGATGGCGAGGGAAAAGGTAATAAAGATGAGCCTATTAATATGACTCAGGATTTTCTGGAATTATATTCTGAATCACTTCACTGAAGTAGTCAGTCAAGCAGGTAAGTGGAAAAAAGAACTCGTAGCGTGAACGACGGTAATTGACCTAATACCAACGTCAACATTCTCTGTAGACGTATGGAAAATATATATTTTTTTATCATCACGGGACTAGTTCTGCTTTCCCATGACTTTTCTTGGACATTTTTTTCCAACTATTGCGTTCGATTTTTTTAAACATGGTAATTTTCAAGACCTCCGAGATGTGTTTCCAAAAAGTGATTAAAAGGGATGATGATCATTACCTTTTACTACGATGATACCTCACCGGGGAATAGATAGAAGGTGCTTACCAAGTACTATATGGTTGGTCTTCAGAGTCTAGACCAATAAAGTATTTTTTTTTTCGTTTACTACACTTGAAAGAAAGGTTGAATGAGGGCAGCTTAATGCTTACTAGAAATAAAATATCTCAGCAAAAAATCGCAAATTCTATTGATAAACCTTTAGTTGTTGATCAAATCAGCAAACCATTAACTGTTTGCAAACATGTAGGCAAGTAATCAACCGTACTAGCTGAATCTACACCCATTCAAACCTTTTTAAATGTTGCTGCTACTTTTATTACAATTAATTCTCTTGATTGCTCATTCATAAAATGAAATGTTCTTTGCCTACAAATTCTTTTCCCAAGCTATTGAATTTTACACGAAAATTCCATTATCGATAGTTTTATTGGAAAAATACTTGTTCCTATATAGCTTTGCATGCCTGTTGTACATTAACTTTATATAAAAGAACATCATTACATACATACACACATTTAAGTGTACTGAAACCTCCCCAGTCATTGTTCTCAAAATCATTGACGCTTATATGTAAGACCTTTTTAACTCTATATAGTTACACTATAACACTGAATATTATGTACTTACGTGATCAAATCCCTTTTCTATCCCGACACTTCCTTTTTTTCTATTATTAGCATAATCACTCGTCTTTTCCTCGTTATTGCCTTTACGATCATAATAACTACCTCAGCTATGATCATCATTTTCATGCAATGCCAGCATACTATCATCATCATCACTATCACCATCAACTTCATTTTCATTTCATTTCATATCACCATCCAAAAAGGCAGGCATGAATGTACACGAAAAGTCAAGAGCTATTATTATTATTACCACTTTCTTGTATCATCTATATACTGTTACCAGCATCAGCCAGCAGCATCCCGGAGGAATAGACAGTTTAGTGGTACTGCACAAAGAAAACATCTTTCCTCTGTGAGCATATAGAAAAATTGTAAAGATCAGGTCTGTGGCTCGATGCGTCTTCTGGACGAGAACTTTTTTTTCTTCGTACTAGCAATTCATGTGCATTTGGTGTATGTAAAAAGAAGAAGAAGAATGATCTGAAAGTCTTTTTTATAATGATGATAATGATACCGCTGAATAACGATGAGTTTGATGATGATGATGATGGTAGTAGTAGACCTATGCATTCAATATGCACGCATCCGAATTTACATTGTTGTATAGAGAAAAACCGGGACAAAGGCTTCTTGTTATCGTCATCATTATTATTATTTTATATATTCATCTTATTATGATCACTGACTGAGAGAAAAGAGGCAGACTTTTTTCCTTCCTCTTTTTTTATGGAGTAACATCATTATTGTATTGTGTTTTTTGTCTGCCTTTTCGTTCTATTGATGATCACCACCACCACCACCACCAAGAAGTGGAGAAAATAATGGAAATAATATGCCTATAAAGAAGGAAACAAGAAAGTTTGTCAATTTATTTAGTATATCGTGATCATTCTGAAGTGGTGGTCCCGTATAATCTATTTATAAGATTAAAAAAAGTCAGGAAATTCTCTGTTGACTTTTGTTCTGTGCTGGCTGGCTGGCTGGCTGGCTTGGCACAACACGTAATGTTGCCAGTAGAATAGAGAGTAATAGTAATGACGGTAATATGTATGCTCCTTATCTAATAATATAATCATCATCTTCACCGTCATCTCTCTTTCATCATCAATATCCTCTATCAGTTTTTATAATGCTCTCTTTTCGTCTTGAACACCTTTTTTGGGCATCTTCAAATAATATGCAAAATGTATTGGCAATTTCCTCTTTTCTTATGTATATTTCACTACTCCTCCTTGTAGTCCTCCTGTGCACTACTCACTCTCTTCAAATTATCAGACAAGTCACATGAATCGTGTAGAAGAAAGAGCCCATTTCTATTGTTCTCATTTTTTGCATGCGAGCCTTTCTGAGTGATATCGCGGAAATTCGTTTTTTATTCGCATAAATATTTTTCCTTGTGAGTAAGAGCAAGATGCTGAACGGAAAACGAATTTTTTGTTGTTGTCAATGATGCTGGAGAAAAAGAGAGAGGAATGCATGGCTGAATGCCAATGGCATTTTCTCTATTCTTTTCACTCCATTCTTTTGCATATGACACAAGGATCCAGTAAAAGTATTGTAGTAATAACCGTAGAGAACCATTAATGACTGTTAGATAATCGCTGGAACACTGCGTGAGACTCTGTTGTGCTATACGTAAATGAGGAGCGAGCCATAATAACAATAACGACAAGAACATCACCACAACTAAAACATGAGTAAAGCCCAGTGGACGTTTTTTTCCTTGGCTTTCTTTTGTTGTCGTCGCCAGAGAAAAAAAATGGCTTGTGTGTATTTCTGAAAATGGCATGTACCACAAAGGCGGAAACCGGCATCCATAGATATCGTCTCTTCATGAGGAGCAGAAACGTATAGAAAATGAAATTCTAAATACAGCCAACTTTAACTACCACCACCACCACCCGATAACAACCACGTAGTCCATAATGGTAATATCTATTCTTCTCTTTGCTGACTTTTTTTTTCAAAGGCCAGGCCACTGAACTACTAAAAAAGGCTATTCCTCCGGCTATACACAAACAGCAACAACAACAACAACATCAGAAATGCATAATATAAGGAGCAGGAGCATTATTATTATAGGCACTGCATGACTGACTGTAATGGATGTGTGCGTATGTATAGATGAATTTATTTGCATGTGAGAGAGAGTTTGAGTCGTCAAGTAGAATAAAAAAAAGTAGGAAAACATTTTGATGGGGAGACCCTTTTTATATCGACCGAAATAAGTAAGATGGATGAGTCTGGATTAGCTACGCTTACATTTCGTTTTTTATACTTTTTTTTCTTTTTCCTCTGCTGCTGTCTCTTTGTGTACGCTTCGTAAGAAAGCCGGCCGAGCACAGCTTACTACTACACAGTCCATACATAGGTACAAAGTTGCCTGTGCGTGTGTGCATAAAAAATCGTAAAAGGATATTATTCAATACGATATACGGACGATTCGTCTAAAAATAAGCACCGTTTTATAGACAACATTACATAATGTGGGCATTATTATTACAACAGCAACTCTTACTGATTTTGTTTGCATTGGAATCAGTCAACACCAGCGTCGTCGTGTGGAGACTGGAGATTGTGCTGGAGAGGAGATTCTTTTATGCTGGATACGTAATGTGATATTACAAAGCAACATTTGTAGAGACAGCAAAAAAGCTTCTGTGTCTGAACGTGGCAGAAGCAGAGAAGTGAGCAGTGGAGAAGCCCTTTTTAAACGTGCAATATCTGCGTCTTGGTAGATCGGATTTAAAATAGCAGCAAAGTTTATGTACAAAGTACTTACTACACTACTGCACACTACTACTGCTACCACTACCACCACACACGTCTGTTTATATTCTGCTGTTGTGTTCTGTAGCTCTGTCTCTACTGCTTTGTAATTCCAGACATGTCAAAGTGTAGAGTATAAAATGTATCAGTGTATATAAATGCACCATGTATGGCCTATTTTACAAAAAAAAAAAAAACTTTTATTTTTCATATGGAAAGCTTTGAATGATTTTTTGTAATGTCCACAGTCCATAGTGTGCGTAGGTATTTTAGTTTATGCCTTTTTTCATTCTAAACTGCCTTCATTGCTTTCGACATTACTACTAATGTTCTTTCTGCATGTGTTCCGCCTTCAACGTCAATTCCCATCAAAACTAAATCCCGATTCGGCATAGTAAAGCAGTGCCGCATCAAATTGCCATTTAACGCCCCTGGAAATAATGTGCATTTAGGAATGAATGATGACGTCTATCTATTGTACCCATATACATATATGTTTTTGAACTTCGTTTTAGGAGATGGCTCTGTTTGATCTTTTAAACTGTCATTCTTTGGTCAGCAGGAGTCGGATTTCAGAATGCGCCAACTTGGTTGTGATAATACTCAATATTGTTTACATCATGGCAAATATATGCCCAAATAGGGACGTTGCTCATGATAATTTAAAAAATGGTTGTTGTCTGATGAACAGCAATGTGTTCCATCCATTCTAAAAATAAGTCAAAGAGATATAAAAATGGTACAAACTGAAGGTTGTCACAGGTATTTACACACAGCCACTGCTAATGTAGTGAATTGTTTAACCGTGGTCTAGGACAACTTTTGGAAAAGGCGCTTCTCACACCCAGTGGCACATACTGTGTAAAAAGTAGGATTTCCGTTGTTTACAGCTTGTGCACTTTTTGACTATTGTTAGATCAAGAGATAATTATGCTATCAATTTGGATACAGTACTATAGTATCAGTAAAATCGACGTGTATCACATAAAATCGTGTTGTCAAGTATCCTCCTCAGCAGACATAAAAGTCGCATTAAAGATTGCAAAGCAAGGTAGAAACCTGGATGAAGTAAATGCTTCCATGAGTGCTATGGGCAAAACAATGTAAAATACGTGATGAGTAAAGTAATGCGATCAGAATGGTGCATTATAAAAATAGAAAAATTGAAAAGCCAATCTTTTGTAAGTGCTTTACACGAATCTTTTACTATATCTATATAAATGAAATAACAAAGTATCTTATCGACGTTAAATGCATAATATGCATTATGATTCAATACCTTCGTAGAATATATATTATATATTCTACGAAGGTATTGAATCATAATTAACTGTTCTATTTTATCAACTATTCTGTCAGATTTTTAAGCATTTAAAAAAATAGTTTATAACGATAAATCGTACTTTACAGCTTATTTCCACCTTGCGATATATATGACATTGACATTTTTACTTGTTTTTTAGTACTCGTTGCCTATATAGACAGCAATAGCTAAAAATACGTAAAGTTTAACGAAAAAAGGACAAAGTTTAATGATTTTTCTAGCCAAGAAATTTCACACATCACTTACGTACACAAAATGAAAAGAGAAGGATCTTAGACATCTGACTCCATACAATCTACACAAAACTTACAGAGTTCATCTTTTACGATCCCTAAAGAATGAAACGACCATATGACCTCTTTAATTGCAATTACTGCTACTTCTTCCACGCTGTCTTAAAAACTCCCACAGCCAACACTGCAACAAGAAGAGAGCTACTTATGTTGTTGTAAATACTGCCACCAACACGCTCCTCTTTTCTCCCATATTACTACTTGCTGCACTGCCGTTTTACAGGAAAGTGCTAAAAGGATTTTGTGAAAGACAAGCAAGGATGAGGAAGGAAGAGGCTTGTTGAAGAAATTGGCTTCATATCTTGCTACGACTACTACTGTTGTTGATGATGATGGCAATGTGATGGGATGATTTTGATGTTGATGACTACTGGAATGAAACTGTATAACAGTTTTGATATGCCCATTATGAGAGTAACAGCAGGGAAATCATCGTCATTATTATAGGGAAGCTCCTATAGAAAGAGGCAACAACGTCGTCATCAAATATTTACTGTACATTTACATTCACTAGCTTTTGACTTTCCTCCTCTCTCTCTTACACACACATGGCATGCAAGCTCCTGCAAGCACGATGCTGCTGGGTGCTAAAAGCATGAAACATGGAGTTTACTTCCGCTTCTTGTCCTATCATAATGTAATTATGTTGTCTGGTGTGAGAGGTGCTGCTACGAATAATTGCAGGCGCATATGTGCCCGTTTGTATATTTACTTGATTATTTCACTTTGCCATCATTATTATCATCTTCACCATCTATTAACACCACTACAAGCAGACACACACACACCAGTACCGTTACTTGTTCCTCTACAATTCAGCGAGCACAGTAAAAGTTTTTGTTAAATAGTAAACACATTTCGTTAAAGTAGTTTTTTATGACATTTTAGCAGCCACTTGTCAAGTAGTTTTTATTTGCTTCAGAATTAGAGCTCAGAAAAAAAACTCTTATGAAATGCTCTAAAATGTCAGAGTAGGAATAAAAAAATAACAGCAGTAGGGAAAGGCTCACTACTTCCTTTATCATCATGTACTCGTACACGACATGCATCCTACACACATCAGCAAGATTACTTTAAGAGTAGCAGTAGTAGTAACTAGCTGATTTTGATTATGATGATTAGGGTACTTAAAACACACAAGTTGTGTGACCTTCCATCCTATCCACCCACTGTACACTCACAATTATACTCAAGAGCTATACGTGAGATGGTTTAAGTAATGAAAAGCAGGTTTTCAGAATTACCTCTTACTTTTAAAAAATACTCAATTAGTGAGCGAATTAGTGAAAGAATAAAATGAGTTGGAATATATTAAAAGTAAGAGATCCACCTAGCAAGTAGAGCATGGAGGAACGTGCAAGTAAAAGTAAAAAAGTCCCTTGGTAATCTCCTCCAAATTCAAGAAGACTTTATGAAGGTCCTTATGGAGCGAATAATAGTACATATTTATTTTAGTGAGGTAGTTTTCTTATGATGATGAGCACGATGATTGTGCTATTTAACATTAAAAGAGCTGGTGGAAATGGAATTACGACGATGGTTATGGCAAAAATGGTACAGACGCCACCAGTGAATATTTTTTTTATCTTTTCCTCCTAGATATTGAGGTATATTATCAACTTGGGATTTAGAAAGTTGCGACATTTCCATTGAAATTAGGCACAAACAGAGTAAAAAGGCAAATCTCGCAAAGTTTCAAATTTCTCACACGTGTTATTACACACAACCTCAAAACTCAAAATGTACCAACGAGCTTTTTCTTTTATAAAAATGTATGCATGGAGAGATAGACAGACAAGTTAAGACGCTCGTCAATTCCAATCTTGTCTAATTGTAATTGCAAGTAGGATATGCGGAACAAGTAAACCTGTTTACATGTGTGTCGTAATGGGAGAGCATGTGAGATCTTCCAAACGAGGACCATATTCCAAGTTTTAAAATATATACATAAAGACCTGTAGCAACATGAGCATGACCTAGATAATAAAAACTACAGTTTATTTCTTCATAGTGTATAGTCATAAAAACATGAAAACAATAATGCAAAAATAGAGAAAAAAATCGAGTTGGAAAAGTATGTATATTTTCTGCTCCCTCTCAATCAAAATTTAATGCGCGTCAGAAGTACACTCATTCCGGTGATCATATTTTCTTGAAAATCATGGTCATTTGCTATTTCGTGTTTTCCTTTCCTTTTCAGCATGAAAGCCAAACGAATGAGAATGTACTACATTTTTTGTGTGCCAAGCAGGGAAGCTGAAACGAGAGGAATTGGAATTATAAGACGTTACTTTATGTTGTCTTATTATTTTTTTCTCTTTTGAAAGTAAAAAGAAGTTATAAGACGACAACGCTAGTCTGTTGCGTTCACATACAAACCTACATTTGGTGACTTTTGAGAAAAAACTGGCCATGTAATAATAACCCAACCACATGAAGATACTTTTCTCTAGTATTTTCTCCATCTTTTACAGCAGCTTACTGAACAGGTTTTTCTTTTTCTACGAGACATTAGAGTAATAATAATGATAAGCATGATACCTATATATTTTGATATTACTACTTGTGACTGCCGCTGTTTTGTATACATGTCCTGTCGTTAGAAATTCTTGGAACAAGGAAACGGCATATAAGCATCCAGTTCCTGAAATGGTGCACTAGAGAAGGCAAAGTAGAAAGTGAAGTGATTCATTTGGTGCAGGCATATACATAATAATATATTACAGCTTATGTATCCCATTCCGTTATTTTTTGAAGAGTCATGTATTCTTTCATTTTTTTGTTTCTGGAAACAGAACCCTGAAAGAAAAAGAGGAAAATGAAGTTAACTGACTTACTTATTTCGTTTCTAAAATAACAAGAAGGAAAAATGTTAAAGTAATAATAATACATACCTAGTTGTGTATGTATGTGTGTGTGTGTGTTTCTGTGTGAAATAGTGAGAGTAATATTCCCGAGTGAGGTAAAAGTATCTATAAAGCATGTACACATTAAAGCTCGTTGTGGGATGATAAAAACACATATATTTATGAGCAGTGCGAATGCGATTTCTGTTTCTATTTTCTTGTTCTAAAGAAAACGAGCTAATACAACAGTTCATATACACAGGCTACTGCATCTCTGGCATTATTATTGGATTGTGTGCTTTGGAATGCTTGAGGAGATATTTTAATATGACATGGTGTACAGTTTTGTAGAAAATATTAGGGATGAACTATATACGATGCTGATATACATAGCTGAAGGAGCAGCAGCAGTAGTAGTAGTGGTTGCAGTGTGATGATGATGGCAGAAATACAACAGTTATATTACCGCATAGGTATATATTTATTAATGTGGTGATATAAGTGTAGCAGAGTACTTCTTTTTTTCGGTCTCTGGTTTGGTCTCCAGGCCTTGAAATAAGTTATGATGATAGCGGAGGCCAGACTCATTCCGTTTTCATTTTCTCTTGATAAAATATTATTTGGGCCAGGGGAAGCAAGTAAGAAAAAAAGGAACAGGAAGACAGTCTTCCAAGCCAAGTTAACAAGGAAGATGAACAAGGCAATGGTAAAAACGAAATAGTAGCAGCAGCAGTAGTGGTAGTGAAAGATGAAGAAAGTGGAATACGAATGGAAATGAAATGAGATGAAATGGAGTAATAAGAAAGCTAGGTGCGTATGTGTAATAAATGCATAAAATGGTACAGTTTCTCTCTCGGGATAGATATGAGATGAGTTAGAGTGAAAATGGGACTAAAATGTGAAATAATTCTTTTCTCTTCTTCTTTGTACACTGGAAGAGAGGAGATGAAAAAATGAAGAGTTCTCAAATATATTACTTTTATGAATAGAAATATTACTAGTAATGGGCTGTGGATATGTACCTATGTACAAAGGGAATGGTTGCATAATAAAAGTATAAGAAGCTTTCTATATTTCGCTGTTTTTACACTGTCAAACAGCTACAAGGTGGAGAAAAACACGAGGAGGGCTGATTATGCTTGTTTTCCATTATTTTCTTTTGAAGAAAAATAGTTGCTGTTTCTGCTTTGTTTATACTTTGCATTTCGCACACACTATTGATCGACGGTGGTAGTGATCATGATGATGATAAAAAGCAAACCTCAATATGCATCATTCTTACCAACACAATTTTCTCACCCGCTGGAAGAAATGGCAAAGCAAAAAATTTCTTAAAGAACAAACTTTTTGTCAAAAAAAATTCAGCTTGCTATGCTGCTGGCATGAAGCTACATATTATTATTAGGTTTTTGTCAACCAAGGTGAAACATTGCTGTGTGCTGTGCTGGTATAGTTCTTGTATTCAATCACCATATTTCATCCAGTAACAATAATGGCCTCAATAAATAATAGCACATATCTCTTCTCCTGTCATTTCCAGAATCAACCGTTGCGTTGTTGGTCGTTGTCGCATGTTGCAAAGAAAAATATCGATGCGTGTGATGAGAACGCAAAAGTTGTGTTAGCAGTGCACATTATCAATTGCAGTAGGGGCATGTGAACACGAACTAAAATTATTCTTCTCTGGAGACGTTATCTTCAATTGGTATTTATTTGTGCTTTGTTCCGCGCATTGTAACAATGCTGTTTGTTTTGTTACTTATTTTACTTTTTTATGTACTCCACTTGTAGATTTTTGGTTAGATTTGTGATGACTGCCTAAGAAAAGGACAAAACCGTACCCGTACCCAAAAGTCAGTTTTCTGTTGTCTCGCCGTACATAATATGGGCTTCAACTTTAGTCGCTATCGTGGGTAATGCTAGTAGTAGACATTTGTGTTTTCAGAGAATACTTTGTGGTGCATCTAATAGAACAACGAGATCAACCAAGCACAAACAGACATACGCTACACCATTGCACTCAATATGGTTTCATTCAACCCGACCTCCTGCGATTAATTCAATGGCAATGGTCAAGCAAAAGCAAACGGAGCAAGATGAAAAACGACAAAAAAAGGAATAAATAAATAAACAAGAATCAGAAAGAAATTATGGAAAAAGAGGCTTGACATCACAGGAGACACGAGTGAACAATGCTGTAATAAGAAGGCAAAATCCCACAGAGGAACGATGACAAAAAGTTTCTTTTCTTTTCTTTTGTACAGCTGTTTGTACCCACTCATTCGACCATTATCACCAGCATCATTCTTTAGAGTAGAAAACTAAAAGTAAAAAAGGCAATGTTGTAAAGAAAGAAGTGCAACTCATTTAAACTGTAACCAAACAAATAGACTGCACAACCACGACATAATTGTCATCCTCGTCATTCCTGTTCATTCCATTATCCTTTTCCCCGTCTGGTACATATTTCTCATCTCTCTTTTTTTTTAAACTTTACTTTTACTGGAGAGCATGCTGTTTCATCCACTTAAATAAATGCACGCTTACCTAATCCCATTGAAATCTAGAAATCGTTTTAAAAATCTCAAGTAGAAAACTCTTGAAAAACTAGAGAGATAAAGCAAACAGTCTTGCATTCACAACTATAAAGTATTCCAATTATGCTCAAGTCAAGGAGCAAGGACAAAAATTGAAAATCATTACTATTACTGTATTTTACTTTACCCACACAGAAACGCGTGGACAATAAAGTAAAGAAACAAACAAAAAAACCAACAAAATAAAATCAGATGAAACATGAAAGCGAAAATCTGATAGGAAAAATGACAAGTTTGCCCAGACCAGGCTACAGACACAACAAAGAGAAAAAGGAGTGTGTGGAACATAATTTACTATTTCTGCTGCTTCTGCGTCAAGCACATTCTCATTCTTTTGCTTTGAAAGATGAATGTAACAAGTTCATGCAAAGGAAATTCTTGAAAGAGCGTGTGACATTAGGTCCTTCCTGTCTTTCAATTCCCCTGCAAAAAGATTTCCTCCCCCACAACCACCACCATTCAAGGTAGTCGTAATAAAGGCAGATGGAAAGTTATTATTTTTTTGTCCTATTGTCAACATTGACACAGCAGTGCAGTGCTAGTTGTGGGTAAAAGTATAAACTTTGATGATGAGGATCATTGTAAATGATGATTATGTGTGCATAAGGTACCCACACATGCAAGCTTTTTTGGTTGAAGTCCTTTGGTTGCATAATGATGAAAAATCTGCTTCCATTTGCCTGTAAACGACTCGATTTTCAACTTTTCAAGAAACCATACAAGCTTACTGTACTGCTACTTTTTTAGGTCTACCAGCAAGCTCCTGTTTATACTAAGGTTGCGGTTAAAGCTGCTACGTTTGGTTTGACTTGATCGAAAAACTTGTGGTTGTGCATGTAAAGAGAGACCTACAATTTTTTTGAGATTTTACGTCACAAATTTCTGCCTTTCCAGGGAAAAAAATGAATTCAATCTTTTTCTAAAACATCCAACAGACTATGGGAATCACAACAATGATGAAACATCATTACGACGCGTAGTGGTGGTGGTTTGTACAGGTAACATTAGACAGCAGCTGTAATCATTGTCATCATCATGTAGCAAGAAACAACAAACAAAAGTTATATATAAATATTTTTAAGATGGCTGGGCAAAGGATGCTGTTGTTGGTTTTATCATTGTAAAAAGTTGATGATGATGATTATGATCATGATGGTAAAGAAAGATAATGATTGCTTCTGTTTTCCTAAATCATGCATTAATGGTGGCCTGGATGGTGGCATGTTTTTCGACGTAACGGTGCCACTTCAAAAAGGAGCCACATGTAAAACTTTGTGGTTTGCCGTGCGCTCAGTCCAAAGTAGTAATCTGGCAGCGTTATACCTACAACGTTGAACTGCATATCATTACATACAAATTGACTAGGGAAAAACCTTGTCATTGTTACCTGAAAAAGCAAGAAACAAATCATTCTGGCCACTGGTTATTTGTAACTGGTAATCTATTTCTTGTTGAAGATAATAAAAAAACATTGAGATTATAATACTTTTCAGATGATCAGTTATGTAAGTATTACTTCCATTTCATGTTTATTTAAACTTGTCACAGGATTGATTGCGGTGGTGTCAAGTGTCAGCTCACCGAAAACTGCAGCAATGTCGCCGTCGATGCAGGAGAGGATAACATTGAATGAAATACAATTCTACAACGACTGTCGTCACTGTCAAGAAAAGGCAGATCAGTAGAGGAATCAAAGTCGAATCAAAGTGACAGTTTGGGTTTGTGGTTTCCTGTGAGCCAGTGGTGATGCAACTGAAGCAGACTTCTCCACGGTAAACCGTCGTCATTGCTCTCGTGATCTTTCAAATTCTGCCTGATTTCGTTTGGCAATATGTATGTATGTACAAAAATTTGTGAAGTAACGTCCTCTTTGCCCTTCTTGGATTCTTACATGCAGAGAAGCTCCGCTGCCTCTCGTCAATGCAAAGGTGCAGTGGTAAAAAAAATGTAGGGAGAACTTGTCAAACCACAAGTTTAGTTTTAAAGGAGAAAAACTACTGGGAAATACTGAAACCAAAGAAGGCTACCATAGACTGCTGCTGACTAGAAAAACTTAAAGATCTAAGATGTATCAGCTCCTTCGATGGATTTTGATAATCAACGTTGTCACTGTCAGTTCCTGGTCTTGTGACTTTTTTGTATTGTGAGAAAATGAACAACATTTTTATAAAAATCAAAGTGAACCTTTCTCAAATGGTTAAAAGTTATGAACAAATTCCTCTATATTTATTGCATGGCCAATGAAGCGTAAAAATATACAAGCTTTTCCAAGTAGACCAGAGACCCATTGTTTACTTGTGACTCAAATTTCTTTACCTAGGCATAAAACAGTGACTGGTCATGGGATTTCTCTCTTTGTGAAGATTCGTCAAATATGTTATTAGTTTTTTGTTCCTTTTATCCTGAATACGAGTACCTCAAGTGTTTTATAATAGTAAATTATATGTCATGTAAAAAGCATACCTGTCTGTATCTATAATACAATATCAATATCTATTCTTTTTCTTGTTTCACCACTTGATTTTTTAAGGTTCTCGTCCCTAGTTTCATGCTCTGGTGGACGTCAAAAATTATATGATCATGCAGACATGCTAGCTATTTTTATTCCAAGAAAAAGGGAAACTAAAGAAGATTATATGAATGCTATCCAATAGTTTAATCTTATCTTTTGACATTATGTTCAAACAAATTTTTCTTCTTTTTTTTGTAAAGAGAAAACTGTCAAATGAAAAAAAGTCGTGCTTATTGGAAACTTTGGGTTGACAGAATAGACAAACGTTTTGAGACTAACGTAAAACTTGTCTGGTATCGTAAGAGAAAAGAAGAAATAAATTGACGTACTTACAAAATGAAAATTCATCTAACTTAATCATACGATAAAAATAAAACACTATATGAGCATGCATACCATTATAATACATTTTCCAGCTTCTATTAATTTTTTCTCCTTGAGAACATTTCTGCAGGTGTAGTCATAGACTAAATAATAATTATAGACTGACTAATTTCTTGATAAAGCAGCAAAATTATGGAAAATGAGGAGAGCAACTATTTATTTGTTGGAGGACCCGCC
>JAHZMZ010004971.1:0-19121 GCA_027743805.1 Lepidocyrtoides sp. E14
AAGTGCAATTTTGATCACAGACGTTTACATGGGAAATACCCTTCTTTGCACCTTTATATTGCTCTAATGCAAGAACTCTAAGTAAAATTAACTTTATGGGAACATCCATAAAATGAAGTGATGATAAATATGAGTGCACACTGAAAGGACATCGGTAGATTGTCATGTCATTCGCAGAAAGTTCAACTAATGAGGGATCTAAGAGCACATGCATATTTATGAACAACGAACTATAAACCAAGCTGGAGTTGGATCCTGAAACATGAACAATATCTAATTTGTGGTGTAATGCAATTGAGCCTTGGCTGTATATATCAAACGAAATCTGTCACATAATACTGCAGTAGGGATAATGAACCGACCCTGAACAAAACCAATCAACGAAAATGTACAACATTTGTGTACGATAGCCGTTCAGTCATGTCATAGCATCGAATCTATAGACAAGGCAGTAATTGTGTATGCATCAACTTGAATTCTAGATTCAATTTGGGTTGAGTGAATCAACTAAAGTGCAGCATGTAGATAATTGATGATGATGAGAGAGCCAAGACACTTGCACGATGATGACATGTGCATTCAGATCTCAGATCTCCATGCAAGTATTACTAAACGATAGTATATGTAGTAGGTACGTTGTATTTTATAGGTACATAATGTACACCAATGAAGTAAATGAAGGAGAATGAGTAACCACTATAAAAAGATTGTCGTCCCTGTCTTTCTATCCACTAGGGCGCGAATGAAGATGAAAGTGAAAGTATTCAGGAGGTGGTGGGAGCTAGAGCTACACAATTCAGCTAGACAGACACACAAAAATTGCACGCTGGCTGACGCTTCTGCTTCGGCTGGATAAACTTTTTTCCTCTGATTCTCTTTCTTCTTTTCCTGGAATAAGACTTTCTGTCAGGATAAAAACAGCTTATGTGAGAGACAGAGAAGAGATAGAAGAGGCTTCTCTCATCGTTTCTTTCCTTTTTAGCTTTCTCTTAATTCAACTTACTTTTACTTGTCTTTTTACAACTAGCACCACTACTGTTCTACTATTACCAGACGCCACCTCCTCCACTGCTGCTTCTATCATCACAGCTGAGTGCGTAAAAACTTAGTGGTGGTGGTTTACTATATTACGTAGGTAGTTGATCACGGTGGTGGTGGTGCTAGCACAGTTCATATATTGACTCGGCTGTTCTCTGTTCTCAAAAAGTCTGATACAGTCCTTTTTTCCTGTCTTACTTTGCCAGAATGAAAGAAAAAAAATGTATGTAATGCTAAGTGACGGACTTAATATTTCCAAGTGGTGGCATGTGAGACTCTTGGGAATCAAAGAAATAAAATTTAGCAACAAAAATTTTTTGTAGTGTCATCCTTTCAAGATAAAAACTATGAGAGAAAGGAACAAGAGATTGTGCTATTTATTATTAGTTTTCTCCCTGGCTCTCTGACTTTTTTTGAGTGTTCCATTTCAGGTTTATGTGTCACCATATGATTATGATGATATGTTTGTGCTGAGTTGACTAGTTATTTCATTGAATCTGTCAGTATGATAGAAAGTATAAAAAAGTAGATAAATATATAAAAGAAAGTATTAGTTTATGGATGTACAAGGGTTTCTCTGTTGATAGATTCACTTATTTCTGCAACGCCTCACAAGGTAATCACATGAATGTGGATGAAATGAAAGGTGCTCAAAAGTATTGCATAGCAAAAGAGCAGTTTAGCTTGATGCAAGCATGTTCCTTTGTTTTTTACGTTTCCGGTTTTTCACGTTTGAGCGTCTTCAAAGAAGATAATTCTTTATTGGTTGTAGATTCACAGCTCAATTCTCTTTCTTAACTATTTCTTTGTTTAATCTTTTATCTGAAGTTTTGCTTAGCATTTCTACATTATTTATTGAATAGTATAACACACTCAACGTGGAAGCTCCTTGTAAGCTAAATGAATCGTCATTTTGCTCCTTGTAATAGAACTTTTTACGATTCTTGTCATTTTCATCTTGGAGTCAGCTGTCACTTTGGTACTAACTTTATCACTTTTTTTGTATATCAGAGCTTGAAAGGACTTCAATCTCTTTTTACTGTCTTTCGACTTGTTTTCATGATCTCGATCCTTTTATGTCTGTGCACCTGATGTGCACTCAACAACAACAGCAACAACAAAACTATACAGCTTCTCGTTCTGTTTACTTTTGTATGCTCATGAGTCATGATGATAGATCTAACATAGTAAATCTTTTATGCAAAATTAAATACAAACTTGCTGCAAAAGGTTTTCATGAAGAAAGTAGAAGAAGCGCTACTATATGTGCTCCTGTATCCTTTCATTTTCAGTTTTTCTTCCATCAAAAGTGTGGCAGCCTTTTACTTTTTATTACCCTATTTTATGGATACTTTAGTTTAGAAAAGTGGCTACAATTTTCTGCTACAAAAATCCGTTTAAAGGCAAACGAGGGTCCATGGGTAAGACGAGAAAAATGGGGTACTTGTACACGTTATGAATGCTCATTTTCACTGCGGTGGTAAATGATGAAAGTCAATCTTACACTGGGTAAATGCTGGAGGGTTCTTGTGAGGAGAAAGTTAGGTTTGGATTCAAATGTACCATAAACATTTTTGTAGACTACGCCTCTGGAAAAGGAGAATGAAATTTCAAGTCCAATTAAAATTAATCTGACTTCAGAAACGCCGAGTGAAATAGGAAACTCATCTTGAGATGATGACGACTTATTTTTCCTTCGAAGTAAAAGCCACTTTCTCGGAACAAAGTTGTTATAAATTTTGAGTATGCTGAAGTAGTATCACATCACGTAATTTAATATAGGTATTTATGACTATACCATGATATAGCAGCTCATCTTCTCGTTTTGCTACTTATCTTTTGAGATAGCATTGTACCTCTTTATAAAGCTTTGTGAGTCACGAATTGTGACCCTTATATTATGTCGTCAAAAGAAGAGCAGAAAGCTTCATGTGACTTTTTTTGCAAGAAAAAAGTATTCTGTAACTGTAGTGTGGGAGTGTGTGTGTGATGTGATGTGATGAGATTATCTTCTGGTGTGCCCCTTTGAATTAATCCAAATTCTTCCTGGAAGCGTATAAATATGCAAGAGCACACAATTTCTGCTGGTGGCAACTAAGGCACAAGTATTCTGCAAATCCAAAAGTGTCATGTGTGAATTCCTACAGTACTTTATAAAGCGAAAACCGTAATAATAATAATAATATGTTTTTGCACGTAAATGTAAAGGGTACTTTTTCTTTTCCAGTTTTTCCCTTTTTTTCGCTGGCTTGGTTGACTCTAATTCTAATAATAATGAGAAAAATGAATACGAAATGAAATTTTTTCTTGGTATTTCAAGTCGACTTTGTATTTGGAAACTACGAGGCTTATGTATTTGTACATTTTTAGGAGAAAATAGAAAGCATTCCAAGTAAAAGAGCACCAACAGCAATGAAGGAATCAAGCAGTACAAGATGCAAACGGACCGAAAGAGAAATTCTCTTATTATTACCTCGCAAATCTAAATGTGACTGCATGCATGCAGATAGATACATTTTCTTTTTAAAATGTTTTCATATAAATAATGTAAATTATTGCTAATATGGAACGTTTTCAACTGATGGTGTATGTGTGTGTGTGGTAGCCGTATTACAATCGTAAAATATCCAGTGTGATCCATTCGTCGGTACTAAAAGGTGGTGTTGATGATAATAAAAATGGTGTGATGCAGGACTGGCGATGATATGAAATTCTTGCCTAAATAAGGATGGAAATTACCCTCTTGGAAAAAAAATCTACACTATTAGCATTTTTCTCGATATGAAAATTTTCAGCCGTTGGCACTCGAAACTTTTAAAAGGAGATAAATAATGTGTAGCTTCTTATACCAAAAAGCCCATAAACATGTTATATTTTCAAAGAAACCTTGTTTGTAAACTAAAACATGATCACACTGATTCCTTTTTTTTCCTTAGCAAGTACATGTCCTAGCACCTTTTAAATACGTATAGGGCTATCAATATACTACATACTGAAGGTATATTTATATTAAATTACCTATAATATTATATATTTTAAGTGCATGCTATAAATTTCTACTCATCTATGACGTATGTCCTTTTTGCTTAGGCGCTACTTTTTATTCTTACATTGACTTCACATAAAATTGCTTTTTCAGAAAAGGAGGAAAGAAAAAAAAGTGAAAGTTGAAAGTACACAAGAAAGGCAAGCAAACTGGTTGTTAGAAAGGAATAGTCGTGATGGTACTGGTATCTCACGCGTTATCGTCGTTGTTGTCTGCTCTCCTCCTGAAAAATGGTAGGCATTCTACTGCCGCTGCTGTTACTTTTATGTATAGAATGTTGTACCCTGCATGTGGACATGTGACCGGATGGATGCAAAAGTGTGTGTTCTTTTAAAATGTATAGACATTAGTTGGCTTGAACTTGTAAGAAATATTTTTTTGGCATGAGCCAATATCCAACGATTTTTTTTTCTGGAAAACTTCCTGTTGGAAATAGCTGCAATGTACAGCTTTTGCAAGTTACGATATGGTACTACACGACTGCCGATTTTACTATAAATGAGAAACATGGAGATTCTTACGTCTAGTACAGGAAAAACGCCATGATGTCATCTTGTGCTACTACTACTATCAGCGGTGGTGGTGATGATGGCGGTGTGGTGGTGGTAGTAGTAGTGGTTTGGTTTGGAACATGGTCTAGTCTCTAAGGATGCCCATGGCCCCACAATAGTGAAATGGATTTTAGATTACATATTCAAGTAAAGCCGGGCATGTATGCCAACGCATATTTATTGCCACATAAGGAACAATGGTAATATTATTATTAGTATAACATGACCATGGTAGGAAAGACATAATGACACTGGCAATAGCATGATCCCAAGAAAAAGGAAGACAAATTAAAGTGTTATTACAGAACGGCTATTGGATAAAACTGAAGGATCAGAAGAACAGAGTTCAGTGTTACTAAAGAAAAATGTGGAATGTTCAACAATAAGCTGGATTCCATAATGCGTATAATAACTAGAAATTCTCTTTTTCATAAGAATGAGCAGTAATAATGTAAATAATATTGTGAAAGTTGTTAGATTGTTTGGCACTTAAACTGGTGCCGAGTAATGTCTGTAGTAGTGTGGTTGTCCATGTCGCGGAACAAATTTAGCATTAAAAGCGGCGGTTTCTTGTGTCTGTCTTGTGAATAGGAATCCGTCCAGTTGAAATTAAGACTTAAGTGGGGGTAAATCAAAAGGGATAAGAATTGGACAAGTTGCGTGTGTTCAATTTCTGAATCAGAAACACAGGCACAGTCGAGTTTCCAAGTTCTTACTTGATTTTGTCTCCGCATCATCCTCATCATCATAATTACATTAAAAGATAAGAGACCAGAAAAGTAATGAAATGAAACAAATTGTTGAATAGAAAGGAGACAAGGAGAAACAGCTAAAGAGAGAGAGAGCGATGAGCTTTTAATGCTTTCTTGAGTGAGGAAGGAGACACGAGAATTGTAAATTGTACAAGTTTTTTCATGAGTTCGCCTACCCTTCCTAATGATATCTCTACTCACTACTACATTGGAAAGTTTGGTTCAGTAAAGAGAGCAAAATGATATTTTTGTGACAGTGCAGTGCAACAACCATGTTTCATGTCTACTACACATTCTTATTCCTATGCACGCGTTGGCAGAAGCTATATAATATAAGCTTAGTAGGAACTACAAAAGTATACCATGTTTACATAGTTAGGCACGTGTTTTTGCGAACTGGCTTGCGTTGTCTTTTTTGCTTGGTTAGCGGTAAATCATACCGTCTTGCTGATTACAATTGCAAGATGATATACAATTATTTTCATATGTTGCACAGTTTCTCCACTGAATGTTTCTTGTCTCAAACATGCCCTTTGTGACGTCTCATCCAAAAGTCATACTTTCAGGAACTGAGCAAATTAACTCAGAAATTCACAACCGCGGCTACATATGTTTACATTTAAAACTTGATAACATGAACAAATGGTGGGATGTGCATGCTACTGAGTACACTGGGATTGAATTAACAATATTCCATCTGAATATATATTTAAATGTGCATAAGAGGTATTGTACTACTACTACTATACAGTTTGTACATGAGACGTTTATCTGTAGAATGAAAATTTAAATTGAAAATTAGCCTGATATTATCTGGATATTTAAACCGAGCTGAATTAAGCTTGCTAGATAGTACCGTTTTCATAGTTTATCGCACAAAATCCTAGTTGTATTACTCGCGACCCAATTAGAGAAAGATGACCGATGAGCACATTATGCATCAAAGAGAAGACACGAACGCTCAACAATGGGAGAATGTATACAGTAGTATCATGACCCGAAATATGAAAGCCCAACTTCAAAGAACTTCTGTCCCAGTAATATATTACATTTTTGTTTGTACAATCGAGCACAAAATGGGAACGTTTTTCATTTTACACATTCCATGTCGCTTCAAAAGTTTCCCATTGCATATTCTATGTTTGCTCTTCTGCTCATCGTTATCATCATCATCATGATTCATGAAAGTACACAAAAACTAATCCTTTGTTACTTGATTGCTGCAACTTACACACACAGCACAGTTGTACTTGAGGTACCTCGGACTTTACACAAATTCCAGTCATTTCCAAAAACTCATTTTTCCGTACGCTTAAAATGTCTACCACCGAAGGTCAGTTTTGATTGACCAATACTAAATGGACCAAAATAATATACGGTCTATCTCAGCTAAAATAATAAATATTATTCACTCTTTGATCATGTCGTGAGTTACACTAGCAATAAATCAGTGGCAGAGCAATCACAAATGAATGTCTTTCATATTCATTCAAGCTAAAAAAAATCAATTATTCATTGGGACAACTTCAAATAAAATACAGTAAATATATAGCTATCTACTTGTTTCCAAATGTTATTTAAAAGCGTGCAACAATGCTGGTTCAAAGATCCACTACTATTAAAAGGTTAAGATTACCATTCTGAGTAGTGTAAAAGCAAAGTAAGCAAGTAAGGCAACATAAAAAGGGATCAGAAATTCTATCGAATTTATGTTTTTCTTTTTCAAAACTATTCAAGAAAATGGCCCCTTACAAATCCATTTTTCTCTATTGATGGTATCGGTTATAAAGATGGGATTAAAATTCTATGCAAAATCATTGTTATATCATATCATTACTTTTTGTATTGTATCCTTCTACAATTCTCATGTGCTTTAAAAGGATTAGCCAAACCCATTTCAAGTTTTCCAGTGCACGTCATTAAAATTGCAATTTCAGTTCAAGCATGTCCTTGCAAATACATCTACATTACTTTTAATAACGCTTTATTTCATAAATCCAGCACTTTTCGAAACAGAGAATATAACCAAAAGCCATTTTTCCAAATTGCAATTTTGAATCCAAACTGTTATATTTATAACTTGTGTATGCAGATGTACAATCTTTTCCATATGTTTGCACAGACATTTTCAAAAAACGCTGGCGCAGCACTACACTGCCCTTTCTTGCATAAATAACCAAAGCACTTCCAAAAATATACCAACATGGAATCTTCCTCTGTGCAGAGCAGACAGCTGCAGTTGTAGCAATAAAATTGAGCTAGGCATAATAAATAACTGTATCTCACTCATTCATCGGTAATAAATAGCCACAGAATGAAACATGACATGGAAAGCTTGACTGTGAATCTTATTTTTTTATGAAATCAGTGAAAAATGAACTGATATCTTTACTCCAGAAATATTTTGTATTATGCTACTTACTATATAAGAACATGACGGCACGATTATGATGATGACAACTTATCTGACACTTTTTTGGACTGAAGATCAGATTTGCAGAAGAAATAAGATACACACAAAAATTATACAACTCTAATAGCACTGCAGCAAACCATTTACATCTAATAGAAAAATGTAACACGTTCAACAGGGATTCTTGTTTTTATATACAAAGTAAAAACGAGATCTCAGTTCTTCTGAACAGTCCTACTATAGTCATCGTTATCATTCGCCGCTTCCTCCTCCTCTTCTCATTCTCATCATTATTATTATCATTGTATCCTTAGAATGATGGCTCTATGTACAACAAACTATACTTTGTTATGTAAGCATTTTTATAGTCGTTTCCTTCTCCATTTCTTTTGCCACCAGAAAGCCATTTTATTCTCCGACTCGCCAGTCAAAGAAAGTTGTTTGGGTTACATGAAACTGCTATCATTATGACATTCAACTGCCATTCAAACTCCTTTCTTTCGTTAAGTACCATTCCGCCACACACCATATATACATTTATGTATATGCACATGTGTTGTTCTATAACAGTACTCTTGCGTTTGTATTCACAGTCGGGGTCGTCGGCGGCGGAAAGGTTTTTTTTCATTATTATTATTATATTATTATTATTACTGCCATTATTACGATTGTGAATGGAGAGGATGATGAGCACTTGTTCTATTTTCTACTACGGAGCAGTTGAAGTTGAAGATGATGATACAACAATGCCTCGTGTTGCAGATTTAGTTTCTCTTATAATCTATAACGGAAAAGTAGCGAACGATTCGAAAAGATTCTGCTATTATTTTCCTGTGCTTTATTCTCGTTATACATATATTATTATTATTATTGTATTATTGTAGTAGTAAGATGATATGATTACAAGGGTTTTGCTTTTTCTGTGCGTTTTTTATATTATTATTATTATTCCTCTATGACTGTTTTTTTCTCTGAAATTCATCTGTGGAGGGTAGTTGGCGAAAAAAAATTGAAATGGCTGAGAAGCAATGGGAAATGGGAATAGTCATCTTGTTCGCAATAGTAATAATAACTAGCAGCTTTTTTATACGCTTTTGCTTTTCTATTATTTCATGAAGTAGCATGACAGCACTGGCACTGACTGGCTGGCTGTTGCTCCACTTGACTGGTTGGCTTTCTACTCCTGGCCTTGTGTTGTTTCTACTTAAATACACGCTTAAATAGCATAAAAGTCGTAGTAGATTGTCTGGCATAGTCCCTTTTTCAGGAAAAGACGGGATGGCGGATGAAATACGTAACAGTAATAATAATAATAATGTTGATAGTGATGATGACGATCGTCATACCAGTGGAAAAAAAATGTATGATAAAGAAGAGGTCTGTGTCGTGAGTAAAGGGAAATGGGATGACCCCAAGTGGCAATATAATGCAGACAAGTAGCAACGTAACTGCTGCCTTATATTTTAAGCACTGTTGTAATGGGAGTAGTGGTAGCCTTGCTTGTACATTGTGTAGGTACTTGTAATGTTACTGCCTTGCATGTGACACGTACCAAAAAGAAGGCAAAGGATGAAGAGATGGAGGGAAATAGATAACATTAAAAATAAGATGTTGGAGGAGGAAAGGGAAAGTGAGAGGGAAGCTTCGTATTTTTTGTGAGAAGAAAATAAGAAGACAGGAAAAGTATGCGAATTGAGAATAGCTGTACTCAAGTAGAAAATATAGACATCTTCAAGAATACGGAAAAAAGAAAGGTGGCAGGAGCAGCATAACAGAAGAAAAATGCAAGTAGTGGTGCCATAGTATACTATCATCTATCCGACAAAACTAAAAAAGAAGAAGAAGAAGAAAGGTACAACAGTCAATTTTTTACTCTATTTTACAGGCAGGCTGACTTTCACTCTAGCATGTCCCGTAACTCTGGAGTTATGTGTATCATGATGTCGGCATGTGTGTGTACACAAGAGAACTATCAACGTCATCATCAACATGATCACATTATACCATCATGTCTGTCTTTCTTCTTCACTGCTTCTTCTTTTTCCCATCCTTTTCTACCAAGTAGTTGAACTACTGTACTATAGTAGTATATAGTCTTTTGCTACTTTAACTTAACTTTCTCTACTTCTTTTCCTCCTCTACTGCATTTTTCAACGGGCCTGTCTTCTTTCCCTTCCTTTACTGGAAATGGTGATCATAAGAATGGTGATATTTGGTTCATGTTATTTTCTCACACTATCTGTACATGCTGCTTCTAGTCTACAGATATAAAGACACGCATTTATATGTATTGAGCAACGGGAAAAGTAAATATCATCGTCATCATCATTATGTTCTTTATTCTTATGACTTATTTATCTAAAAGACCAAGACCTGACTTTGTCCAGGGGAAAAGTAATGCGTTTTACTGCCGTATACACACCACTACTACTACACAGCAAGTAGTACCTCGATCACATTATTGCAGAAACAAATTATTCAGTGGAAAGAGAACATGAGCAATAAGTTCAACAGTAATGTAAGTAGCAGAAACGAACCAACCATAATAACCAACTGTAATAAAGTGTTCCTCTTTGTAAGTTCATATTCTACTACTTCATAAAATAAAACGCACGCACACAAAATAAGAAAACGCAGGGATGGCGATAGCTAGCATATATTTTTGGTATCATAATGGCACGCATTTCTAGTAGTTTTTTATGATTGCTTAGAACAAACCAGCATACATATTTTTTTTACTAGTCAGGAAAGAAACTGAATCTTTTAGCTTTAAGTAGTCACAAGAAATAATGGAGAGAGGGATGGCACAGCCATTTCTGCTGACTTTGGTGTTCTCACTCACAAAAACGAAAACAAAGATGAGCAACAATGAAAATGTCTTTTTTGCTTCTTTCCCTCTCTATTTTCTTTTTTAGTGATGTTATTCGTAACAAAAAAAAAAAGAATTCATAGTCGTTCCGTTCCGTTCCCTACGTCATCCATCTTGTGATTTTTTCCTTATTGTCTTCATGGTTGAACGCCTTGTCGTATTCTCGTTTGCGGAAGTGACGAACAAAAAATACGAGAAAATTGCTAGTGTATACAAATATACAACTCGAAAAATGGCCTGGTTGGTGTGGTAGTTGCTTTTTCGAAAGAGAGAGAGAGAACAGGAAATACACGGAATTTTGAGGAAAAATAAAATCATGTCATTTAGTGTACGTTACGGGACAGTTTAGCGCAAAAATTGCTTTCTACAAAAAATGTGAATGTGCATCACAAACTGACTAGCGGACTACTAAAATGTCAAGAAAATCAGGAAGGATGGGAGTATGCATACATACACACGCAGTCAACGAAAAGATAGGGAATTTTTATGGCCAATTGCTGCCCAAGTACTGCTACTACTACTATTCCTTGAGATTCTTCTTTTTCCTGTCCATGGCTGGCTGGGACTGTTTTCCTTGTGTTAGCTGCTTTTCTTCGTTTGATGTATCTAGCAGGTTTTGTTGAGCGCGTAGTTTTTTCCTCTCTTTCACTTTTGTTCATCATCTTGTAGCGATCTCATTATTTCCTATCTATTCCAACTAAGGAGTTTTTTTTGTCGGACGTGGATGCTGTATACTAGTCTAGTCACACGGTAAAAGTTTATTGAGGCTCTCTCAATTACGTTAATGAGTTGAAGTACAATGGAAATGATTTTTTGTAGGTGGTTGACGAGCCTTGAATCCGACTGTTACCCAAATTTTATTTTACTGGATTGCACGCAAAATTAAACCACGGCTTTTACTTTAGAGCAAACCCACTCGGTGGATGAAGCGGAGCTAGAGCAGCGAATGTTCTGCTGGAAAACAGGCATTTATATTCATAGAATGTCTGAAAACTTTATATTCCAGTTGATGGGTTTGTTTATAAAAATGGAACACTGATGCATTACAAATGAGCAGTTTTCTCTGGGATACTGCTGCATGTTAAAGTGACCACGGTACACTCGTTGTTACAATGAATTGCTGCAAAATTTTCAAAAGTACAACTGCTAATTTTATAGTTGATCCAATTTCTAAAACGATGTATAAAACTAGCCTTTTTCTTACTTTTGTAGTTTTGATGATGACGCACGAGTGAGCCCAGATTGCGAATCTATTATGAATTTATAAATGATGGTCTTATAAAATATTAGCCGTTTGAATCTAGGTCAATTTTTTCATCAGTTCTTATTTTGCAACTTGAAGGAAAACATTAAACTTTCCTGTGAAAATGAGATATATTCCCTTTTTTTATCTAAAAATAGCAAACAATACAATCACAATAATAGCAAAGAAATAAAGAGAAAAAGCCAACTTGTGAAAATGATGACATTCCTTTGGTCACACTTTGTGAATCTCTCTCTCTCTCTTTCTTCAGACTTCGTCAAATAAATTTGAGGAGAAAAATCCAGTTCGGTTGAAGTAACAAATGTATAGCTCTTTCACTTTGTAATAAAAAATGTAGGCCAAGAAGAAAAACTTTTTTTGTTATTATTTTAATGCAACAATGCGATACACTTGTTCGCTCAAGTGGAATAAGTACAAAAGAGTGAATATGAATATTGTATAATGAATGGGAATATAAAAGGCTTCATGAGCAAGTTTAGATGAAGTACAGCTCAAGTATATAGCAGGCTTACACTCACAATAAGTAGCTACATAAATGCGTATTTGTAACAATGACTATGCTTTCATCTTGATAAGATTCTCCGTTACGTCCGTCCGTCAGTTATTGCCGTTGCAATAGCTCATAAATATAAATTACTTGCAATTTTATGATCTTCACTGATTCGAATCTTCAGAAAAAAAGATTACCCAATTTTACTCTGTTCAATGTATGTCTGTATTTTTTTCTTTGGTTTTCAATTTCGTAACCGCTTTTTGTTTTTTAACACTAGATAGCCCTTACATGAATACTGAAAATAATTAATTCCTTCATAATCTTTTGACAGGCTTGCATTTTAATTGACACACACGAAGCGCCTTTATTACGTTGTGTTAGTATGTAAGCATAGCCAATCCAGTTTATGTGTCTGTCCTTGGGTTTTCATTTTTCCTTGTGTAAGCATTAGTATAATTTTTTTTCTACTTTAAAGCTTCGTTTCTTTCTCCTTTTTGAGAATTAATTTTTCTTTTGTTTTGCACATAATCTGTATCCAACTTGGTATATCATTGCTATTTCATCTTCTGCTCTTATCATAATATCCTATCATACAGTCTACTTGCTTATTTTTAACAAAAAAAAAGACAAACGAGAAGAAGCTGGGAATATTTTACAAAACGCAGCAGAAGATTTTCCAAGCAAAAATATTGATTGCCCTAGTTTACATGACGTTGTTTGTCTATGAATATGAAATTTTATTTACCTATTGACTTACTATTCACTGCTTACTTTATTATCTTCGTGATTGGGCGAAGGACAACAAATTTCATTACAAAATCCGGGTTCCTTCAAAAAAAATAACCGCCTTTTTGCAGCTTCATCACACAACATCACATGCATGCCTCTACCTATCTACTTTTTACTAGTCTAAAATTATGAAGGTACTTTCTCCCGATATTGCGAATTGCCTAAGCCTCCTTTACTTATGGCCGAGCAATCGTAAGGGAGATACGTGCACAGACAAAGAAACACACAGGCAAGCACATAAAAACAGGAATGAATATAACCGTCATGTAATTTAATAAACCTGTCGAGTTTATGAAGTGTGATATAATAATTTTTTTTAAAGTGACGCAAACTCGTGTGTTCCTGATGGGTTCCATCTGAATTTTGCGCTCTATTCTCGTATCCTTTCTATAAATAAATCCTTCTTCCTCTTGTTCTAGTTCTGTACATTATGAAATGTAATAAATATTACTTCTTGGTATACATGCATTAGCCAAAGTGTCTATCTACAAAGCGTTGTAGGAATGGTGGTGTAGGCGGATGCAATAATAAGACCAAAACTTATTGTAAAAAGTCAGTAAGAAGAAAGGTATTTTTGTGTCTGTGGCCAAGCACAGTCAGATAAAGAAGTAAAAAACACACTCTGCCTTTCTTTTCTTTTTTTGGACGAGACTAATCCATTTTTACGGGCTTTACTACTTTCTTTTTTTCCTCTTGGTTTCCATCATTAGAGGAGAGAAAGAAAAGCTGGCAGTGTCAGGTTTTGCAAAGGAAACAAAACAGTACAAAGGTATGTATAGAACACAAAATAGAATAAATGAAGATGATGATGGTGATAACGTAAAAGAATACGAACGGACTATATAATATGTATAACCATCTTATCCACTTCATTTCGTTTAGTATATTCACACCATCATTCACATCCACTGCCACGCCATACACAGCAGGCGATTTGGATGATGATGATGATGTTCATCATCATCGTCAAGCCTTATTTCCTTCTTTCTCTCTCTCACACAATTTTCCTGTTTTTGAAGAAAACAAAGTTTTTGTGGAAAGTTCTCTCTTTTTTTGCAAAATGCATTTACTTTATTTTACCATCAAATTCTCAGGTCTTCGTTTACTACAGTTTTTTTTTCTTATATGCACTTTAAAGTGATATACGAATATGATGCCGGATTTAAAGTAAACTTGTGTCTGTTTGTTTCGACCTTGTTTTCTCACTACCCGTATGCTTCTGGAAATGAACACAAACAAAAACAAACACAGAAACGCCAAGCGTCTCTGGTGCCTTGAGCGGGGAAAAGGGAAAAAAGAAAGGATAGAAGAAACAACGTAAGACAACTGGATCTGAAAGTAAAGTAACAAGTGTGAAGAAATGTGATCTATTTTACTTTTTAAAAGCGACGAGCAGCACACGAGAAGGAGAGGAATTGAAAGGATGAGACTGAGGTGGATATTATATTATTACCCTTGTTTGTATAGGCCCAATCTCAAGATGTAATGCACGCTGTGCTGATATATATACATTCTTCACACTCTGTGAAGGAAAGAGAAAACAAAAAAGTAAAAAACCGGACGTGTACATACACAGACTTAACTCTGGAGAACGAAGAAGTGTGGCATGGCATATGTGACATTATGGAAAGTACATAAAGGTATGCTTTGGCATGATGATCTAGTGACGATCCCATTCCCAAAAGAAAACAAAGTAAACTACTACTGGAAAAGTGGTAAAGTAGGCATTTATGCTGCCTATAAATATGGAATGGGATGAAATACTATATACGGTGCTGTTGCTGCGTGTTAAAATGAAAGACGAGCTTGAGTGAGCACATTTTTTCCTCCGTTTTCCCACTCTTTCTATTCTTGTCAGCTGTTCCTCTCAACATTATTTCATTATTATTAAAACGTTTTGCTCGTTTTCTAGTTTTTTTAACCGAGTTCCTATATATTCCCGTCTCTCCCATATTACTCAGATTTTTTTTGGGTTAGGATGTCACTCCAGGCAAAAAATGCATAATTCACGGTGGTGTGTAAGGTAGAAAAAATTATAATATAATTGTGTGTATGTACTTACATGACAGAAAACACAAGTCTAGTTAGTTAGGTACCTGCCTCTTTTTACCCGGCCACCGCATATGGGTAGCTGGCGAGATTGAAATCACTTTCTAAACCTTTAGGTGGAATAAGAATGAAAGTATGCCACTAAAACATTGGTGATGTGTGATGGCATTCAAGTATAAAATTGGAGTTGACGTGGGAGAAGCAAAAGTGAAATTTTCAAGATTAATGTTTCTTGTTCCATTTTGTGGAGGTGTAACAATATTATTCAAAACGCTTTTTTTCAGCCACACAGCCTACAGCTCGGCTACACACATTTCTGAGAGAAACTGTTTTGTTTTTGCTAAAAATGTATTATGAAATAATGTTTAATAATAATAATGCTGCTTGCTGATTACGTTCTGATGTGAAAGCAAAGTAAAAAGACATGTATAGAGAGCTTAACGCATTTTTCTCATATTCTCAGAAAATGAAGGCTATTTTTACGGGAGAATAGTCAGCGCAACACTTTGTATTACTGCTTCTTGCATTGCGTGATAATAACAATAACGATCAGTGTAGATAAACTATATACTGATGCAGATAAGCTTGTTGTGCTGAATTTTTTTAAAAATGTCTTTCGACGATACAAAAAAAAATGTTGTACCATTTGTGTTCTTTAGAATTACATATTAGAAAGTGTATTGTAGCAAAGTACCAAATTGTGATTCGTTATTTATTTTTTATTCATTAGTGAAATTGAAAATTTATCATACTTTTTGCTACTCTTCCAAATGAAATGAAATACCCTATCGCTTCGTATCGTGAAATCTTCTTCGATCTATATTTATCTTGTAAGTTGATACCCATTTGTTCAGTAATGACTTCCACCTATACCTAAAGGCAGCCTTTTCCCCTGTAGTTTATTACATTACAGCACGTGTTAGTGTACGCCCACAACTGCTGCACTACTACTAGTAGTATTAGTATCAATTTTCTAATGAATGAAACTCTGAAAATAAATAGTGTTGCTGTTGCTAGTAAGTAGTTGAAAATATTACAAACGACAGCCATACAAAAACAATAATAATACTTAAATACTTCCAATCAAGATATCCTTGAAAGAAATGAAAATAAACCTTGTTTATTTTTAGCTTTTGTCTTAATGACCAAATTGCATTTTGTGTTGTAAGCCTAAAGTGCATGCATGACTCTACTTCTACTAGTATTCTTCTTGGGCGTTTTTTTATCTTTATTATACTCCAAACGAAGGCTCATTTCCTTTTCCAGAACAAGGATGCACCATATAATTAAGAATGGAACAACAGTCCCTGTAATAAAATAAGTGCAGCGTGTGTACCGTGTGCACACCAACAAACAGGAGCAATGAATAGACACACACAAACTCTTCACTCAGCTACAGTAGTAGAATGAGAAGATTATATTTTACATAAGCTCAAAAGTTTAACCACTGTCTGAATATACACACAAACTCTTTGCCACGTTTGCTACCACCACTCACAAATTGAAGCACATGCATATACCCACATGCATACATGAAGATGAGATAGTGAAGGAGAAAGTGGTAAAACTACTGCCACTACAACAAATACTGTGCGCACTCGAGTGTTACCCATTATCCCATAACCACTACTGCACAAATTATGTATGTGTGCAGCAGCATTATTATTCTTATTATTATTTTATGAAGAATGGTACAGTAAACAGTAAAACAGACCAAAAGAGAGGCTCACGAAAATTTCCCAAGCTTCTTCACCCCTCTGCCTTATTTGAGTGAATGGTTGCATTCATTATTGTACACGCACCTATTCAAAAATAAGTAATATAGCGTGTTATAGTGGAAACGCAGCATGTTTCCGTAGCCCAGTGGCAGCAGCATCATCATCATCATCAAGGCTACCACCACCACAGAAACGAGTATGCACTTTATCATCCCATATCGTTATTTTTATCACCATTACCATAATAATATACAATTTTATAATGTGCCACCGGCAAAGAAAGACCAGCAGTGGCTGTCACAAGTGGCAGTATTGTAAAATATGCATGTTCTGAATTTTCCCTTTATGCTTTCTTTCTTTCTCTCCACTCGTTCATGCCAACACGCACGCATGCATCACGTTATTTCCTATGAATTATCATTATCTTCACTTGGTTTCATATCACATGACGCGTGTCCGTGTTGTCATCAGCTTCGTCATCACTCTCAATTCAACAAAACGCATACGCTATAATTTTTCAAAAAGAAAAAAGTTATGAATACTTTTATTTTTATTATTACTATTATTATGCCTATTTCCAATGCCATTCCACCCCACCCGTTCATTTTTACCATTATTATTGCCCCACTGAAAACACTGCCATGATTTTATTTTATGCATACATACATACCTACATAAATTGTAAGTACCTACATATTTAATGTATGGTAGTTTTTTTTATACATTTTTCTATACGGCAATGATAAAAACCCCTACTCAGTGCTTTGGGTTTGTTATCCATAATAATAGCAGTAGTAATAATATTTTTGAGTGAAAGTGAAAGCTGTGTTTGATGGTGGTGATCATGTTGATAATGGTGAGTGGTGAAAGTACTACTGATGCTTGCTTTTCTCCTATCAACACTCTTGCACACAAACTATAGCTCTTTCACTTTTCACAGCACCGTTCTTTTTTTCCATTTCAACACTCAACAAGCAGAAGTGAATAAAAAGCAAAGCGAAATGGGGAGAGGGAGGAAAGAGATGGAGAGAGTGGAATAATAACAATAACAATAATAATCATAATCGTATACACATGCACACTCACAAGCTCCTTTTCACTCTCTTTCCCCACACAAAACAGGATGTGCTCAAAATGCGGGAGCTTCCATGATACACACTTGTAGTAATGTACTCTATAACATTGTACGAGTATACCTATGTGCATATACGTATATTACGTGTGTTATCTACTAACCAGATAATAAGTATGTAGTATATTATGATGTTAGTGGGGATAGAAAGAAAGAGCGAGAAATGATGATGATGATGACGATATAGTGATGATGATCATTGTCACTTTCTTTTAGTCATCTCCTTTCCTCTTTTTGCACTTTTTATGAAAATACTAGCCATATCCTATCCTCTCTCAAATATTTTCTTTTTTCTTTGCCTAGTCTAGTTACTTATATATATATACGTTGATGATTTGAAAGTAAAAGTTAAGGTTTGACATGAGAAATAAGCAGGAGCAGAAGTGAAGCAAAAGGTCTTTTTAACCTTTATGCTTCTTTCATCCTCTCTTTTTCAAAAGCACTTATCTCTTTTTTCTTTTGAGCCCTGCTGTTTCTGTATTCTCTAGAATTCCAACTTTACTCACTCAGGTCTGTTGTCTGTCTCCTTATATTATATTCAAATTGCCCGATGATAACGACTTTCTACGTTGCTTCTCAGATACATACTGTTTCTACTGCACGTTGAGTGAAGGTAATAATACCACCGTGCCAATGGTGGTATCTGTTTATACTCAAGCTCCATTGTCGGCAATGATTTCGATTGAAAACTGTTTTTAAACTTGCAAGAGTACATGAAAAAAATATGAAAATCGACAACAGCAGCAGCACAAGTAAAAAATCCTCAAAAAAACACCGACAGTATATGAAGCTTGCTGTTTGAGTGCAAGGGCGCGGTGTTATGGCATGTCTCAATATTATGACTACAATTTCAAAAGGAATAAAAGAAGTCTAGTCAAAGCTAAGGCCAAGAGAGACCATCTCCTTTGTGAGAAATGTCTTTTAGAAAAATTACTATGCGTGCTTACGTATGTATATGCATGTAAAACACACAGTAACAGCAGCTGTTTTACTTTTTTCGTTTGAAA
>JAHZMZ010004972.1:0-17251 GCA_027743805.1 Lepidocyrtoides sp. E14
CTCTGCTTCATCTGCAGCAACTATTGCCCTTCAGTATCCTCATCAACAACCACATCAAGTTCAAGGTCAGCATGGTCTTATCAATGCTGCATCGTATGGAAATCAATCTTCAATGCTGGGGTCAAGTAACAATTCTTTGCCAGGTTCCAGCATGAGGCTCACAGGGAGAACGTCCGGTGATGGTGTCAGAAATAGTAACACTACATTTTTCAGCCATCCACCTCAACAGCAACCTATTCTTGGAGGAGGCATTCTCGCAATTTCTGGCTCTTCGTCAAGTGCTGTGAATGCAGCGGCAGCGATGAATCCACCAATGGCAATTGTTGGAGAAGATGATGGTGAAGGTGTGCCGTCAACTACAGTGCTAACTTTTCCTTCCCCTGCTACAAACGCTGCTGTGAATCCCAGTAACTCTATTAATGTGCAGCTCATTTCCTGTGTGAACATAAATCCTGACAACAGTAATTTTCAACATAATAATATCTAACAGTAGTTACAATCGATGTAAATGATGCATCCAGTTTTAAAATGTAATTGATTTGTGCATTTTCAGGAGGAGGAATAGATCTTTCGTTCAGAAACCCTTATCATGTTCCAGGTTCATCAGTTAGTAGATGCAGGACATATTCTCGAGATGCCCCGCCAAGTACAATTGGAGGTTCATCTTCTTCTAGAGGAACAAGAGGTCGACGTACGTCAAGTTCATCATCTTCTGGGCTAGGAAGAAGTTCTATTGGGACAGTTCCTGGAACTACAATTCCATCATTATCTAACCACAGCCAAAATACAACAAATGAGACTCCTGAGGGTATGACTGATAGAGTAAGTGTGGGCAGAAAACGATGTATATAGCGCATATTAAATTGTCGTGCATTGTGATTCGTGTGTATTATATTACTTTTAATATTATTATTCAAATGATTTTTCCAGAGCACTCGTTCCGAACGCACATCTTTTGACCGTGAAACTATTACTCCTCAACGGTCACTTTCGTTAACCAGTCCTGAGGCAGCCGATCAAAGTTCTGCCGCAGCTAGCACAGGTCATCGCCCATCGTTGGAAAACGATCCAGGATGGGCGTGTACGAAGCGAGTGGGATTAACTCTATGCTTCTTAGCTTTTATTTTACTGGGAACAGTTGGAGCAAAATTTATGATACAAGGACCTGGAGTGATTGATAACAGTCGTGCGGGGAAAGCGGAAGCGGCTGCATACTTTCTATTTACTGAACTCATATTCGTTGCGTTTGCCATGGCTCTTTTCTTTACGGGTGTTGCTTGCCTCCGAAAACGAACCAACGACTATCTTCTTCGCCAATTTAATCAATATATTCTCAGTTCATCAGGCCCTTCAGCAGTTCCTGGTAATGGTGGTGTGTTAAGTAATCTCCCACCAGGACAAGAGACGTACGATTTTGAGTATTATGACGGCACTCATCATCCAAGTGGTAGCAATGGGTCGCCATCAAGAGCTCATCATCATCACCTGCATCACAATTTACATCACGGTGGATTCCATCACTATCGCCATCATCGAAGTAATGGCTCACTTCTGGAAGAGGGCGACTTTGGCAGTGGAGCTGATCTTGCACAGTCTGCTCACAATTTTCATGGGGCGGGCCCCATACATTATCCTGCACATTACGGTAGCGGTAGCAGTAGTTCAAGACATGGAAGGTCAAAACCACCTCCGTATCACATTGCTCTCTATCTCCCCTTACCAGAGGGAATGGGTGGAGGAAGTAGTAGCCCAACTGATGAAAATACTACTACCAACACAAACAGTATCGAGCAACAAGATGGAAAATCAAACAAATTTAGCGGTGCTAGTGACGGAATCGGGTTTATTGATAGTTCTTCCATAAAAGATGCGCAGGACGCTGCTGGCGGTAACAATGTCAGTTATGGAGGTGCTACCAACAATTCCAACACTGAGGATCGGAATTTGAATGCAACTCGAATTCGATCAGAAGATCCAACTAACCAAAACAATCGTTCAGAAACTCCACCACCGCCATATGAACAGCTTTAAGCAAAATCAGCACACAGCGAGCATACATTTTGGAAAGCCGATTATAATTTAACAATATTTAAAGTAATTCGAAAATATAAAATGTAACATTCGTCAAACATTAGCTAGCCATTATTTAAACGGGTATATAAAGGTGCTACAACGAGTCCTTACCTTATCATTTCATCCGCGTATGTACAAGTAAATAGTAACCACTTTAAAAATGTTATTGTACTTTCACTGTAATATATACTGTACTTCCTATTAGATGGAAACTTTCCATTGGAAAGTGTATTCTGTATTCACCAGAACAAAACTTTATGGACATTGAAATGTTATCCACGTAAAACCCCAATCCATAAGAGATACTGTAATTGTTAATTCAGTCATGCAATGTAATTTAATTTTATCCATTAATTTTCTACGCTTATTTAATATATTGAGTTGATTTTTTCATTAATTTTTCACTATTTTTTTTGGTTTAAAACCGCATTGCCTCTGATCTTCTCGACTGTTTTAATCTTTAAACTTGTGATCAAATCAAATCACAAATCTCCAGTGACATTTTTACTCTTGTTCTTCTCAATAAACGCTATTTATACAAATCATTATTATTAATAAAGCGGTATTGTAATGCATTTCACATTCTAAACAATAGTAGTAGTAGCAGTACAGATACAGTATATTATTTGTTATTTGCTATAAATATGTACGTACTAATAAAATCTTCCCTACAATGTATAAAATGTACGCATTGTCTTTCTTGATCATTATTAATTCCAAAATTAATACACGTACTACCTATTGTTATCATTATGCAAATAAACATTCTAAAACTTTTTTTGCTATTCATTTCAGTATCACATTAACCAGTGTAAAAGCCATTGTTTGAATCTTATAAACTGTTATTTGTTCAGTATGAAGTGTAAAATTTTATTCTTAATAAATGTTACAAAATCGTATTTATTTACGAATAAAATTCCGTTCACATGCTGCTCAATCTACTTTTGCTTTCTGACAAAAATAAAAATAGCTACTATACAGAACGCAACTGCCCATCCAAACATTATAACAATTCCTGGCCAAACATCGTTGTGAAATAATCCGACCCCCTTGTAAATGACTCCTCTAATTGATTCCACCACTAGAGTTGTTGGTGAAGTGTATGCAATATTTCTAATTGTCGACGACATTCCCTCCAAAGGCCAAATGGCACCTGAAAAGTTCATGAATGAAACTTGATTAGATCTAAAGCAGCATAATAGGTATGTAAATAGTGATAAAAATATTTCGTTCGATGATGATGATGATGACCTACCCTCATACAATATCAATGTGGGCCCTAAAAATATGCCAAACATGACAGCTTCGACTTCCTCTTCAAAAAATACTCCCACTAGCAATCCCAAGCATTCACCACAAAGTCCACTGGAAAAATTTTAAGAAATAAAGTTATTCCATTGATACAACCATACAGGTATGGTTAGTAAAATGGACAAAACGTTGTTTCAATTTACCCCAAAACGATCAACGAAAAATAATGCCAGTAACATCCTGCTACACGAAACGTGTAGAGGAAATGCATGACAATTGAACAAATGGCAGTTTGTCCAACTACAACTGAACCCTGTGTTACAAAATGACTGATCATTACTTCCTTGAAGCGGATTCCAGCCACTCTCGCTCTATCAAATGTTCCTTGTTTACGATCTATAAACATGGTCCAGTTTTCATTGTAATTTTAGGCGAATCAACTTTTCACACGCTGCTACTGCTACATGAATAGTGCGAACTACGTAAAAAATTGTCTTACCGTTTATAAATATAATGGACGTGATCAGCATGGGTATTTCAAATATCACTCTACAATAAAAAGTAAGTGGATATAACTTTTGAATAGGTTTTCATCTTGATTAAATCGACACATGCGCCATGTTCGTTTTAAATGAGCTTACGTTAAAATAACGATTGGGATTACGTATTCCTGAAACGTGGCGTCATTGCTCCCAAAAACTGGTTCTCGATACTTGTAATGCACATATTAAAAACCAAACAAATGATAATAATTTGAAAAAAACTCAAGTCTCATGGATGTAAGGGAAATAATGTTGACCGGCACAGTACGTTCATGGTAATTTTTGATCCCTAGTTTGCTTATATAATAATTATTATTTTATATCACTAATCTGTCAGTTTGACTTACCATCATTGGAAGCTGAAATTCCCTCTCGTCTAATCCACACGACTGCGCGACTTTCATAGCAAAATTCTCATAAGACTTTAGCGCATCAGTAATGGCCATAGCTGCCCCAAGGTAATCTACAAAAATGTTAACATATTAGAAAAAATATGCGAATGATGTTATTTACATGTCTGTAAATTTTGTGCTTACTGGACATGTCCATAGTCAAATGAACTCTTGACCCTTCCAATGTCTCGTTTTCTGCGAATTTTTGTTCCACTACAAAGTTTGCAAGGTGTTGAGAATAATTACTGGGGAATGAGAAAAAGCCCCAGAGATCACCTTGCAAGACTTGCTCTCGAGCAAGCTCAGAAGACTGTATGGGAATCTATTTATCACAGTAATGACCAAAAAAATGTGCCATTACGTTTTTTTCATTTGTTGCTCAGTATGGATTTTGAATCTTTTTTAAATAGGTAGGTAAGTTTGATTCTTACCAAAGTCAAGGTACCAGATCGAGACAACTCCGTAATCAAGCGGCAACTTAGCTGCTGGAAATTGCATGATGGCATTATATACGACGAATTTTCCACATTACTTGTTTCAAGGTGAAAACAAGTGTCATGGTCAAGCGTATCTGCATTAATTACTCCAAATTTCAAGTCTTTAGGATGTGTACCCAATACTGCTAGTGTAAGCATCATTTGAATAGTTGGAAGGAATAAAACCATTGACATGAATCTAAAATTTGGAAAACATATATAAAAGTGTCACTTTTTACATGAATCTTTCTTATGCACACAACTTTTTATGAAAAGTTTACTCACACAGGATGTCTCAAAAACAAAAGCCATATCACGGTTGATAAGGCTCTGACGCGATCAAAAACGCTGGAGCCATTTGAACCTTGATTACTGTCCCGTCGTCCCATTTTGATAGATGACCTACGCTGACTGCTAAGCCTCCAATTCTGTTGAAATCGCTCGTATACGTTATAACTTGTTTTGGAAGATTTGCCACCATATTTCCCACCCTTCAGTTTTCCATCAGAAACAATCACGCCCGTTATGTTATTGTTTGAGCCATTATCACTGCTACTACTTTTCAAGGCCTGCTCGTCTTTATGACACAACTTGAGGACAACCTGCTCCAGTAAGTCGCACTGATATTGCTGAAGCAATGTACCTGGCGAGTCTTCAACTAGCAGACGACCTTTTCTCATGACACCAATCTGCATAAAAATACACAAAATTGCATTTTATTACACCCAGTTGAACTAGACACGTAGTATTACTTATCTGTTAGTTTCTATCCTAATATATCCCACTGTTCCGTAAACAAACACATCAAAAATGCATTTACCGTATTCGAATTTTTTGCCTCTTCAATGTAATGAGTGGTCACTATGATAGTTGTTTGTCGAGTTTCGACCATATTTAACAGGTACTGCCAAATACTGTGGAAAAATCAATACAATCAAGTATTTTACTTCATGTTTGTTTAGGTGCAAAATTTAATAAAAAAGGTATATTTCAATCACCTCTCTCGCAACAGTGGATCCAACCCAACAGTCTAAAAATTGTCAAAACAAGCCAAATGCCCATTTTAATTTATGATGTGCCTATTTAGTGTAAACTGGCAATTCTAAAGTACATGATCTTCTAATTAGGCTTACAGGCTCATCTAAGATCAAAAGCTCTGGACTGTGGACCAATGTAGCGGCTAGCGAGACACGACGTTGTTGACCTCCACTTTTTCACATAAAAAAACGACATTGAAAACTGTTATCGACACACTCCTATTTATCCAGCAAAAACTCGAGTGTTTTAATGAGACATGCACAAACCTAAGATCTTTGATTAACTTAAATTTTGAGGGTAGCTGTAAAAAATCAACAAGCCAAATCCATTGCTTTTCTACTTCCTCTTCTGTCATTCCATACAGACGACCGTAATATCCGATCGTTTCTCTGATTGAGATTTGATCATATAGGGCAATATCCTATGAATTCAAATTTCCCCTTGTTATATACTCAGAAAATGGCAACTTAAGCTTTGTACAAGAGTTTTGTCCACCTGAGGCATGAACCCAACTCTTCTCCCAGGAGTTCCATTTGGCCTTCTATTGAAAAGTAGAATTTCCCCACAGTCCCATTTTTTCAGTCCAACAATGCAAGATAAAAGCGAGCTTTTTCCTGAACCGCTCGCGCCCAGTAGTCCATATCTAAAAAAAAAACATTTTCAGAAGAAAATTTAGGATAATTGATATTCAAAGATATTCCGATTGCTTTAAATCAATTTGAACTCTGCATTTATTACATTGTTCCTTCTTGAACGTTCATACACAGATTTGAAAGAACCTGTTTCCCCTTTTCATACGATTTGCACAGATTTTGAACGGAAACAGTGTAGTTATTACGCGATCCCTTCCTGTCATCATTATTATTATGAAAACTAAACGTGTTTCCTTGATCCAACTCACTGCCACTTTGGTGGGATTCCAAATCGTCTGTATTACATGTCAATTCTTTTTCGTATAGATAGTTTTCGTTAGGTTTGCATCCAAGAAGCACAGGACCACTCTTTGTATCCGAATTTTCCATGATTAATTTAGAAAAGACTTACGGATAAAATCACCATGCACTTTCCGGTTAGAAACACTAAAACTTCTTGCATATAAAATGGTAATGCTAAATTTGTTCACAGCCACTTTGTTCATCTACTAGCAAAGGTGCCGTCGTCATCACCAGAATTAAATTGACCTGCTTGCATTCTCCTTTATGTGCTCAACTACTAAATTATTTCTGGCAAGTGATTTGAAATTGACATAAGCATGATCGTTACATTTCATTTACTTGTCGAAGCATTGAACAAAGTCAGTGTAATTACAAATGTGTACATATTACATACGTAAAAATATGTAAATATATGGCAAAAAATAAATCAACAGGTATCTTTTGGTATCAGTCAATGAGTTTTTTTTAGTAAAAAAAAAGTCGGCACCGCCTCTAGCTCAGTCACTCCACGTTTTCCCATACAACAAGTATTACACCAAGTCGTTTTTCACTGTTAACCTTTCAAGAAGTTTGAGCACACATGGCAATGTCTGGAATGTTGTCTAAAGCAGAAACCTGGCCAATTTACCAAGCCAAGTTTATGCATTGTGGTTGATGAAAAGATACAGTGTAACGCTACAATGACCGTGATGACTGATGCTAGACTAGCACTAGATGAAGTCAAACAAAAAATCAGGGTTAGTTAATGTTAAACATCCTATTGAACTCCCACATACCTTCCTTAAATTGTCTAAAAATGTTTACGTTGCAACTGCCTTGGGCTAAAACAATGAAGTTTTATACATTTTTAGTGGTTAAAAAAGCAATGATGAATTGTATCAACAGATCTCAACTGAAAATGAGTTAATCAAGTCGCATGCCTATTGTTGGAAAATTTCTAAGCATTTTATTTTTGGGACATATTTTTGACTGATTGTTTTACAGTATGTGGTAATTTAAGCCAACGGGAAGGCAGGTATTGAACTGATTGATTGATTGATTGACTTCATTATCTTGGCTGTTTCCTGGGTCAATTGCTTGGAAGTAGCTAATAATTATACATGCATAGGTTTCGGTCTCAGCTTTGCGCTTCTTAATTGGGCTACCTTAAAATTATCATTGCAAACAAAAACTGCGTTTACTCCAGGAAGATTTTTTGGAAGGATCCTCCCGTTGGTATTCCTGTCGTCCTAAACTACATGCTGACCGGGAACAAAGCCATAGATAAAAATAAAAATCGATAGCCAGGTGTCAGTGCTGATGCAGATCTGTGGTGGATGACGTGAATCTGGTGAAATGCCTTCCTAAATCCTAAATACAGCTTCATAATTCAATTCAAGACAGCAATAAATCCTACCAGGAAATTTTGCGTTGATTAAAGTCACACATGCATAGTAAGTAGTCTTACTACATGCGCAATTACCTCACATTACTCGCTGTAAAATAATAGGCATTTGCTCAAGAGTGGAAACTAATTGAAAGCTTTAGAAAAACCAGAAAAAAAATTCTCATGAACTTTTTATGAGGATGACGATGGAATCATATCATAATACTTACTGTGCGAGATGGCACGATGACAGACAAACAACTTTTTGTTTTGATTTTGGAATTTGATAAGAGGAAGTACTTGTAAATTCCTGGAATGTGTAATTCAAACCCTGTGTGCAGTTCTTTTAATGGGCAACTGAGGCGCAAATGTACATATTAACCTACTTTTCTGTGACGTTACATACAGGTTTAAATATTGAAAAAGATTCATAATTAAAATTGCAGATAGAAAAAAACACGCTGATGATAATTATAATGTGGCTGTGCTGAGTTTCTGCTTACGCAAAATGGCAAGATAAATCATTAATATAAATTAATTAGTAATAGAAGGAAAATAGAAGCAAAAATGGGTATTATTAAAAACGCGATGTAGTGCTGAATTTTTCATGTTTTCCATGAATTTAACAATGGACACTGGACACACAATTTACATATGTAATGCAGTTGAATGATTCCCTAAGCCGGAGTATTATTGCAGAATAAAAAAAAAAACCTGCAGGTAGGTTAGCAGTAGACAAGATTTGTAATTATGAACTTGGCTGGACAAAAAATTGAAATATTCATCATTTTTTGCGAATGAAACAGATTTATGCTTGATTGAAGCGAATTCATCAGCAGGTTGTGAATGAAATTAGTTTGTTGACTTGTGCGAGGTCATACAAAAGGAGGAGGAGACGAGGAACTCGTGAGGTAATTTAGTCTAGTATGTAGAAGGGAAAATTGACCATGCAAGATGCATGATGAAGACAAAATTGTCGTTCATTGCTTGTTCATTTTGAAACTCATCTTCATCGTCATCGTAAGTATAAATGTTGCTAGTTACACAGAAGGAAAAGTATAAAAAGCCGTTCTTGAAAAACCCATTCATTAAGATTAGGAATCTACTCTCTGTCTCTGATTATTGATAATGTGTGAATGAAGACTATATTTAAATATTTTGCAACAAAAAAAATGCATTTTTGGTACCTTGCGTCATGCTTGGTAGTGTAAACTAGGTATAAATACTAGGCAATACAATCATGAATATTATAAAACTACCCAAGCATATTTTCATAAATCCCAAAACTACTCTGTCACCAAGTTCTCTAGCAAAGAAGACTATTATCTGGAAATTTTCCGTTTATGTACTTAAAATGTATTTTGCAATTATGCACAGCAACGTATGAAAAAAATCAATGCAGGAAAAATTTTGTGTAAATAAAACATTTAATCTTTTATTGTGATTTGTGCTGGATTGGATTTTTCATGTCAAGACGATTAAATGTATACACTACTTAAGTATAAGATTTAAAAACTAGGATAAATCTAACTAAAATTTACTACTTAACCATTAATGTAACATGTTACCGAATTGCAAACTTTTGAAAATCTTACAACATATTTATTCGTAATGCATTCTTTTTCCACAAAAACAGAAGCATTTTATGCAGGTACTTCATTAGGAATGCCTATTAACCACATACTGCAGTTGGATCCACTGCCCAATTTTCCAAAAAAATATTAAATATATATCTAAATGAGCTTCTTATCGAGGAAAAATAGGATAAATCAGGTCTTATATTGTTTACACATATGTACACGTGTGGTTTTTTTCTTCAAAACGCTTACGTCAAAAAAATACTAGGTGCGATGACTGGATATTGTGGTGATCCGTATACTTGCTAATTTTTTCACAAACCAGTCTTTTTTTTCTTCTTTAACTATCTGCAATTTGTTATTCTGCTGGCTTACCACCAAAGTGCAAGCATGTCTACCTATCTTTAGCTTAAAAACTACTACGTACGCGCAGTCAGACCGAATTTTTCAAACCAACCTGCATCTTTTGCATATTGCAAATCTCTTTGCAAACTGAATATAGTCCGTTCTAAACCGGAATAAATGTCGGGACATATGACAGACAACTTTTTGCTCACCCAAAAGTCCTCTACGCCCTCTAACCATTTTCTTAGGGATTTGGTAATTGTATACAGCGACATCAACTCATCTTCATCCTTGTAAAAGCTTTTAAACATTGAAAATCTTGAATCATCTGGCTCACTAAATAATCTTTGGACAAACTCTGAGAAATCGGTGAATTCAACTGGGAAACCGAAAATTCGGTAAGAGATTTCTGGAAATTCTTGATCCAAATCAGGAGAGGGATGCGTTAAGTTGTAAATGTCTGATTGTATGTGGGATAGTTCATGATGAAAAAATAGTTTGACACATATAGAAGCGCATATATCCACTGGGAGAAGAGCCAGGGGAACTGGGTTGAAAGGCATCACACCGCTCTTCATTATGAACAGGTATCTAAGCATCATGTGATTTTGTTCCAGATTGAATTTGCCCGTTTTTGAGTCACCAGAAATCAGTGGTAAGCGACATACTTTGACGGGGACACCTCGTTCCAACGCAGCAGTCTTCATGAGGATGTCACCTACAAATTTTGAGTTGGGGTAGGCAAAGTTTGTAACCCCGTCAAAATCTGTAATATTTGGCCAACTTTCGGACAGACAGCCGTCTTCTTCTGTTGTGGCGATTGAAACGAGAGCAGAGGAAAAAAATACATGCTTAACGTTGTCCTTATTGGCACATGCAAATTCAAGAATGTTTTTGGTCCCATGAATGTTTACAGAGCGAACATCCTCAACATTTTCTCGCTTCCGGTAGTACTGCGTATGGTCAGCTCTGACTGCCAGGTGAAACACTGCGTCCACCCTTTCTACCAGTTGTTCCCAATCAGCTTCCCCCATTCCAAGTCTTGGTTTGGTAACGTTTCCTTCCACACAGGTTACCTTTGTCATGTCTGTGGAGCTGCGAATATCTCTGAATTCAATAACTTTATCTAGTCGCTCCTGAGCAGACATTGATTTATTTGGGCGTACGAGACAATAAATTTCAGAGATTTGAGGCAGGTTGGAAAGTTCTTTTAGAATGTATGGGCCCACAGTTCCTGTGGCGCCAGTAAGAAGTATTTTACGGACATCAGTAATATTTTTGAATGGACGATCCACAGCTGTAATTTTTTCGGGAAGAATGCAATCCTCCTTCAGTAAAATTGCGACATCGTCAAGGGTAGGAGGTTCTTCGCTTTCGTTGGCCGACTCATCCCCTTCGATCAGCTTGATTAACTGGTCAGAGAGCAGATTAATGTTATTACAGTCTCGCAGAGCACTCGCCGATACAGTAACACGGTCTCCGAGAAGGGACTGAAGAGAATTTTTAATCTCTATGAACATTAATGAGTCTACGCCCATTTCTTGAAAATCAGCACCATCTTCAATTAGGTCAGCATTATCAAGCTTGAGCGTTTTTCGTAAAATGTCCTTGACCTGGCACTTGAGTAGTTCGATTTTTTCCGCCACATCTTCTTTGGAGTCGTACTGTTGCCAAAATTCGTCAGATCGTATTGTCATTGACGTGGTAGCCGAAGCGCTAGCCTTCCATATACGCTCATCAAGATAGGATGTTAATCGAGGAGTTAGCTTGCAAAACAGGACAAAGGACTCCATGTTCATTACACAAGTTTGAAGACGCTGTGTTTTCATTATCAATTCCAGTGCGGAAATGCCTTGGAGTGTTGAAAGTGCCTTCATTCCAGGTAATTCTACTTCAACCGCCACTCCAATTTCTCCCCATTGCCCTGTCACATGTTAAAAACAAGACATTATTAGTACATATTTAAAATTGCAAAACATGAAATGAGGAATTGTGACTTTGGGACTGAAAATTACCCCAGTTTACTGTGGTTGCACAAAGGCCCATCGAGTTTCTGTAGTGTGCAAAGGTGTCTTCAAAATTGTTCCCTGCTGCATGATTGCATTGCCCTGCACCTCCAAACAAGGCGACAACGGACGAAAATAGAACAAAATGTTCCAGGGGATATTCCAGCGTAAGCTCATGCAAATTTAATGTGCCATTAACTTTCGAATTGAATGTGGAAGAGAGCTTGCTCCAGTCTTGGTTGGCAACTAGTCCATCATTTAATGTTCCAGCAGCGTGCATGATTCCTCGCAGTGGAGGTAAATTCATGTCTGGTGACTTGATTTTGCTTAAAAGATCTTTGCACTGCTGGTAGTTGCCAATATCAAGTTTTACAGTCATGACATTGGCACCTTCAGAATTTAACATGTTAATAGCCGCCTGTACTGCTTGGCTGGGTTCGCTTCTGCTGGCCAGTAAAATATGTTTTGCTCCTTTCTGCACCATCCATTTACAAACCTCAAACCCAATCCCGCCGAGTCCACCCGTGATCAAATATGTACTGTTATCGTTAAAATGGGGTGTATACGCCTTGTAGGCTCCATCGATCATTCTCAATTCTGGCATGACGAGAACCACCTTGCCAATGTGCTTAGCCTTTTGCAGATAGGTTAATGCTTCTCGAACATTGACTGCATCAAATCTGACGTAGGGAATTGGACTCAATATCTTCTGTTCGTATAGTTCATTAAGGCAGTTCAATAGTCGTTGCCACTCCTCCGGTTCGGCTTTTGCCACGTCGACAATGCTGTATTTTACATCTGGGCGGAGTTCTCGGACGGTTTCCTCCGTCCACACATTCAGTTTGCTAATTTCCACAAATCTAGCACCCTTTGCACAAGCCTTCAATGTAGCTTCTTTATATCCCGCGCTAGTGAGCGTGTTGAGGACAACGTTCACTCCACGTCCATGTGTCACCTTCAGGATTTCATCCCCATACTCTGTGTTTCTGGAATTGAAAATGTGTTCAATGCCAAGAGATCGAAGGTAATTCCGCTTTCGTTTACTTCCAGCCGTTGCAATGATTTTACATCCGATACTTTTTAAAAGTTTCAGGGCACTTAAACCCACTCCTCCCGAAGCCGTATGAATTAGTACCGTGTCACATTTGGTTACTTTCGCTACATCCTGTAGGCAATAGATAGTGGTCGCATATACAGCCGGTATTGATGCAGCTTCGCAAAATGTCATATCGTTGCTTGGAATGCGAAGCACTTGATTTTCATTCAATTTTATGTGACTTGGTAAGGGATCTCCACTGATGTTAACCCCAAACACATGGTCACCTACTTGCCACTTTGTTACACCTGCTCCAAGACGCTTGACAATGCCAGCAAAGTCAAATCCCACGGCATTAATGTTTTTGAACTGTTCGGTTGGTTTCATCACACTGAAAACATCGCGGAAGTTTAGAGCAGACGCTTTAACTTGAATTTCAACTTCTTCTTGTTCCAGAATTAAGTGGTCTAATGGGCCAAACTGAAGATCACCAATTGATTTGGTCTCTGGAAGTATTAACTTGAACCTGTTTGTTCCTGGTGGCAAGGAAAGATCTTGGGGCGAAACTTTCAGGGGCTGAAATCGCGGGACGTGACGATGACCATTACAAAATGCAACTTGTGACTCCATGTCTTCACTCCAAATCTCGTGGAAAACCTCCTTCATCTCTACATCTGACATTATTTGAGCGTCATTTTCAATGCTTATGCATCTGCAATTCACGTCAGTGTTTTCATTTCTGAAGGTTTTTGTAAATCCCCACAGTGTGCTTGGCTGGAAGTGAGAAAGATCATTGTCTCCAACAGGAGCTATCCCTTGAGTTACAGCACAAATCCTTGGGGTAATCTTTTGCTTCAAGGAGAATACCGTTTGAGCGATATAAAAGTATGGCTGAAGAATTTCCTCCTGTTTGGTTCGGTTTTTATCCAGCGCCCACATGTAAATAATGCCTTCCACTTTAGCATTCTGGGTTTTTAACGAGGTCATCAATTCCTCAAAATCTACCTTTTCATCACCGCGCAATGTACAAAGTTCTGACGTTACTTGTTGATAATGTGCACCAGGCTGGACGTGAATAATCCTCCTCTCCGCCATTTCAATCTGACCAGTGAGGAAATTCGATAGCTTGCACTGTGGAGAGGAAAAGACAAGCCATGTAGGAGAAGAGGATAATAGCTGTGTTGTTGTTGGGGTGGATGTACTTTTCAAAGCATTTGATGTTATCAATCCATGCCTTCCATTGAAACTGGGAAAGGTAATGATGTTATTAAAGCCACTCTTTTGGAGCGACGTCTCCCAAACAGGAGCTGTAAGGATGCAGTGATCTTTTCGAAAATCTGCCATCCTCCAGAATCCATCCATGAGACCAAATATGAAGGTGATGAGACGATTTTTTTGAATTTGTTCCATGATATCGAAATTTCCTCCCTGTCTCAGCAGCTTTCTAACGTTACTTAATGTCTGACAAACATCCTTTGTTGCGTGAACCACATCTGAAGCTACAGCGTAGTCGTAATAATCAGCACAGAAACCTTGAGAGATAGGATCCTCTTCAATGTTTAGCCTTTTGAATTTCATATTATTTTTGTAGGTTTCAAAACGTTTTTCCGCTGCCGAGAAAAAGGCTGGCGAAATATCTGTGTACGTATATTCAAAATCAACACCCAGTTCAACAAATACTGGTAAAATATGACTGGTAAACACACCAGTTCCAGCACCAATTTCTATAATGTTTATTTTCCCCATTTGGTCCATTCCATTAATCCATGAAGACAGTCGTTGTTTGTGGGCATCAGAAACGGAGCCGGCCACGTTGAAAACTGTTGCATAATCGTCATAAAATCCGGAAACAGACGGGCAATTTTTAACGTCCTCTGGAAAGAGAATTTGTAGAGGTGACTGAGATCCTTTGAAAATACTTGGCAAATTTTCTCCCACTCCTCTGATTAGTCTTGTAGCATCAAACTGTTTTACCAACGTGTCTGAGTATTTTTGTAAATTTAATTGAGATTTTACAAGGTCAAGGTCTGATGGAATTGAAATCACTCTCCATGTACTATCATCATCATCAGAACTTTTTGCTACAATTTTTTCCTGTTCCAAAACTTCCATAAACCAGTTTATGAATTTATAATAAGTTTCTTCAATCTGTAGTTGATGAACAAGCTGCTTTGCTGTAAAAGTTTGACCAATCTCTGGCTTCCAACCACATTCATAAAGTCCATTCAAAATCCAGTAGTAGACAAATTCTTCCAGATCTTTAAATATTTTTTCCTTTTCCTCTGGAACGGTATTGTAAGTTCTTCCAATGTATTTTTGGAATTTCTCTGTAAATCCTGTTTGGGAAATCACGTGGTCAGGAATTCGTTGACACATTGAACTAGTTTTGCTACGCCACGTCTCCTCCCACATGTCTGGCAGTACAGAGGTCTGCTGCTCGAGAACAGATTCCACAGCCTTGACTGTCGTGTCAATCAATTCAATTCCAGACATGATTGCTACAACATTTCCCAGCTCATCGATGAGAAAAACCTCGCTTTCATTGTCTTGCTCTGATTTCAAATAAATGTAGAGCTCCTCGCCTTGTGCATTGGCAAAAAATATAAACTTTGAGATTGAAATTGGAACATACAATCTCCTTTTAATTTTGTCAGCGTACTTCTGCATCATAAATGACTGGATCATGCAATCTATCACTGCAGGGTGAATAATGTATTGTGCAGAATCACAGTTGGCAGGAGGCAGCGCAACTTTTACCAAGAGTTCCTTTCCAGTCTCGTCTTTCCATAACTTTTCCACGCTTCGAAATACGGGTCCAAAGACAAGCCCCACCGAAGCCAGTTTGTCGTATAATTGGGAAATTATTTGATCATCTGAAGGCAGACTACAAAATTTGTCGAAAATTTCCTTGTCAAAGTGAGCATTTTTTATTTCATCAGCAGACGGGAGAGGAACAAAGGATGCAGATGCATGTGGTAACCACTTTGTATCAAGCCTATGGAAAATTTTGACTGACATGTCATTCCAGTCGCCGGTTTCTTGTCCGGGGGCAATGTTAAAGTCGACGGTAATTTGAACTTGACTTGTTTTGGCTTCCTCTAATGCAAGAGGGGCTGAAATGATCAAATTCTCCACCTTCATTGGACGACTGGGCCTGGTCATTGAGTCAGTACAGCATTCCACTACCGAATGACCTGCTGCTAGTGCCATTTCAAGATATCCAGCTCCAGGAAATATGGCAGTTTGTCCAATTGCATGATCCTTGACGTACTCCAAGCATCTTGTGTTTAAACCGTTTTGGAAAATTTTGGTGGATGAGGCATTTGGTATTAAGCAGCCGAGAAGTGGATGAATTGTGTTTCCCGTCGTGGCCAACATATCCGGCCAAAACTTTTTTCCAATAAACGGATAATGAGGAAGTCGAACTTTTTTCCGTTTGTAGAGTTGATCAAATCCTGCCCAGTCGATGCTCAATCCCTTCAAATAAAGTTTGCCCACAGTTCCCAGAATAGTATCCCATTCGTCTTCATTTCTCTTTAAAGATGGTAAACATGTGAGATTTTGTTCATTATTCATCATTGTTAGTGCGGATAGTACAGGTTGTGGTCCAACTTCTACAAAAATCTGACACCCAAGTTCCACTGCTTTCTTGCTGGCATCCAGAAAAGAAACTTTCTCTCTAGTGTGCTGCACCCAATACTCGGAATCAACATCAGCTACTGACACTAGATCTCCTTTCATTCCAGAAATATATTCACATTGGTTTCCCTTTTGCTTTTGCACGTTTCGTGCAACTGCTCTGTATTTTTCCAACATTGGATCCATGTGCTTGGAATGGAACGCATGTGTGGCCTCAAGGACCATACATTTGATATTATTTTCCGTACAGAATTGGGAGAAATCCAGCACAATGTCAGCATCTCCAGCAACAACAGTCTGCTGACTTGAGTTGACTGCAGCATAATCCAGCATTTTTTGCTCATTTCCACCAGAAAATGTTTTCATTGCTTGCTCGACTGCACTTTTGTCAGCTTTAACAACAAGCATTTTTCCGCGAGGCAGTTTGTCAATAAGTTTGCTTCTCTCTGCTACGAGCCTGATTGCATCTTGCACGGACAATATGCCAGCACATACTGCAGCAGCAAACTCACCCAAGCTGTGACCCAGGGCAAAATCCGGTTTTACTCCCCAGCTTTCCCACAACTTGAGAAGGG
>JAHZMZ010004973.1:0-38406 GCA_027743805.1 Lepidocyrtoides sp. E14
TCATCATCATCTTCATATTCTCTTCCTCTGCATAATATTTACCACTATTATAACTTTTTAGTAAAGATTACTTTTCTATGTGCTGCGGTGCGCCTTCCACATTAAACACAGCTTAAGATTACCAACTCAGCGTCATCCATGCTGTTCAGCTCATCGGATCTTTGACCTGTGCAGTAGTGTGTAGTAAAGCCGATGAAAAAGTGGCTTGTGGCAAAAAATTTCAGTGTACAGTTTCTTAACAAAACCCAATGAGTATTCACTATCATTTGCAGTCATAACAATAATCCCATATTATTTTGTGCTTGCAAAGCCGTGTAAATTGGAAATAGTATATTTTTTTCATTGGCTATAGGTTTGCATGCAAAGGGCAAAACGGCAAGCGACAAGTTGATGTGGTTTCAAACAAGTTGAAGTCTCACCAGACTCATTATAAATTTTGTGCAGTGAAGAGTAAGTAGTGAGCAAAGTGTGACTCTGACCTAAAGCTATATAGCTTTCATTAAGGAGTGGGAGGAGGCTGTTTTAGATTTTTTGACGGTGATGACGATAATCATAAGTAAATATTATGTAGTTGTAGTTTAATAAGTTTGTAATATTACATGCGCAGGATATTTGCACTGTTGGTGTAGAATATTTCTTTTCAGTTCAGTGTGCTTTCTTGTACATCGCCAGTGGGCAAAAAAAGGGAGAAACGAAAGTCAAAAACACTTCCTGGATATTGTGGTGTGACATTTAATCATATTTTTTTCCTTCAAATGAAAATTAACTGGAGAGACTTGTACATTGTAGTTTGAATTGTTGCTGTGCAAAGTATTTGCCGTTCATTCTGTCATTTTAAACTGGAACGTCATCACAGGAAGTTGTAAAATTCATTTGGTACGTGGCATTATCAGCCAGCATATGAAAAAAAATTGCATTGTGTGTTCCAAAGTCTTACTGATTTCCTCTACATTATTCCTGGCGTTGCCAAATAGGAAGTTTACTTTAAACAAAAGATTCATCATACTTAACTGGTAACTGGTGCATATTATATATTTGTGCTACAGAAAGGATTTTTAGTTTAGGTAAATAATTTTCACTGATTTTAACAGCTTTTTTGTGGTATCATTACAGAAAAATCTATCAACATGGCTGAAGTTGGATCTCCATCTCTCGAAAACCATCCCAAGGTTGACGCAGATTTGAAATCTGAGTTGGAAGGCTTCAAACCTGAACTCATGAAGAAGGCTTCCACCCAAGAAAAGATTGTCTTGCCGACTGCCGAAGGTAAAAACTTTTTTATATCAACCCATATATTATGTATGCATATCACTAACTTATTTTATTGAGAAATCCGTTCGATAAATTATTACAAGGTATATAAATATTGCGTACCAAAAAAACAAAATTCTCAAAAAGAAAAAAATATATGTATAAATTGGTAAATTAAAACGTGCACATTGCTTTCCTGCACATTATTTTTACAAAAGAATAAAGTTTTAATTTCCGTTAAACTCTTATGGTGAGTCACTAAGAAATTTAAAATAAGCAACTCACGCATGCTTGCAGCTACATTTGTACACACGACGCGTACCTACTTTAAGTTTAAAATCTCTTTACTGTTGCATTTTTCAGCCATTTTTATTTCAATGCACACGAAAACACTTGAAAAAAATTGTTTTATTTGCACCACTGAGCATTTATGGTGCACATGCGTAAAAGGAATGCAATAATGAATATAAATTTTGTAAAAGTCCTTGTTTCTCTTTCTCTCAAAAGTCAGTGTCCAGTTTTAATTAGCTTAGCTTTAGGAAATATGACTAATACCGAAATGTGCATGAATTTATTATTATTATTATTATTACTTTGCACGATCATTGCTTTGATATAATTTGTACTTTATTTTCACACTTTTTGTCATCTACACCACGAAAAAAAGACGTGAAGCAAGAAAAGCAGCACGAGGAGCTTATACAAGGAGTAGAGGCTTTCGATAAGAACCAAGGCCTCAAGCACACAACCACCAGTGAAAAAGTCGTTCTTCCGAGTGCCGAAGGTGTTTTGTTGCAAACTTGTTTTTTATACAACTTTTTTCTATTTTCTAACCTTTTTTTGCGTCTAAAATTTGGGTAGTAGAATCGCTAAATTTGCACATAATATTAATACTGCTTGAAGGATTATAAGAATTGCAGATAGTGTATGTAATGTAAGGAGTAACAGAATGACCTAAAATTAGCCTTTTGTTCATGCTAATTTAATTTTTAATAACATTCGACGTATGTAAGTTATCCGCTTTTTATAGAGATGGCAGATACTACACAATATATCTGTTTTTAGCCTTGCTATATTTTGGGGAAGCTATATGTCTGTCTAATATGTGGATTTATTACAAAAAATAATAATTATGGGTCGTGAATCACCGCCGTGATTAGACTATGACAGTTTCATGAAAACAAGTTTGCTTATCGTTCTTTTTCAGATTTACAAGCTGAGAAAACTCAACAAGCCATTTTGAAAGGGGTTGAAGACTTTGATACCAACAAACTTAAGCATACTGAGACTCAGGAGAAGATCATTCTTCCTGATAAAGAAGGTTTGTTCTAATAAAAAAATATGTTCTTGTTTTGCATTGGGAAATGTAAATGAATGACTGACATGACATATTATACTGTCATGAATTTGTTTACAAAATGCATTTTATATTACTATTAAACGTCTTACCTCTCTCAATTTGTACCACTTTTCCTGCAGCCATTGCAACGGAAAAGGTTCAGCAGAACTTGATTGAGGGAATTGAAACCTTTGATACTAAAAAGTTGAAGCATGCAGAAACCCAAGAGAAGAATCCTTTGCCCACAAAGGAAGGTAATTTGGCGTAATCATAGAAATGCTTATTTATACCGTTTTGCCTAAATAAAAGGGTTTGTATGTCAGTCTACTTGGTTTAATGAGATACGCTGATTTCAATTTTTTGACAGTTATCGACCAAGAGAAGCAAGTTTAAAGGTATCTAATTTTCAAGTCCATCGTCGACATCTCTTTATGTTATGCCATCGTCGGAACACAAGAGCCGAATCTTGATTCCTAACATCGAAACTATTCACCTCATTCCTGTCAACGACCAATTTAGCTTAATAATATTGTATGCTTTTTCTACTGGAATGTTAAGTTATAGAAATATTAATATTGTGAATCAAAATTGTAACAAGCCTTTTTCTCTAAGCGTTATTCTCTATCACAAAATGTAATCATTATCAATTTTATTTCCTTGTCTAAATCAAAACGTGTCTTTTAACTTGTCTGATACCTTTCTGAATAAAGAAGATGGAGTAATAATAACTTTCATTAAGTATAATTATTACAACATGGTAATGTTATTATTAGACAGATACATATTTTGCTATACACAAAAAGAAATCTACTGAGATGAATTACCTGCTGCGGGAGTGAACCCAAAATCTTTCCAAATATTGCTATTATTATTATTATGGCTGTTGTAATGAATAAATTATAACGTAAGTGGTAATGATGACAATAGAGGAATTTCTTGAGAGAGCAATAAATACGAAATTTTTTAAGACGAAAAAGAAATACTAAATATTTATGCAGGTTTTGTAGGTGAGTAGCCGAGAAAAAAAAGCGATTAAAATACTTACCGGACTGATGGGCATTGTTATACTTTTTTTCATTGCTTAGTAAATAGGTTAAATATTAAATTGCTATGTACTTTATTAAAAAGTAATATAATCCATACACCTAATGCTAATCAGATTCATTATATATATAGATATCTATTGATAATAACAATATGACATGTTAAGTATTATGTGTCAAGTATTTTGCCGTTTGTGCTTTTCAATTTTTATGTTACAATGAATCTATCCAATTGTACTAAAGTGAACCTCCAAAAAGGACAAAAAAAAACGTTTTTTCATTTTAAAGAAAAAAAAAATACCCACAAACATTCTTTGTTGCAAGTGGTGTTCGTTACCTTTTTCTCCTAATTGCTTACCATGATATTTACGATATTAACCAATCTTACCATTACTCTCAGTGTGTCTACAAAAACATTTTTTGATGAGTCTAAGCTTATTTGTTGTAAAAGTAATTCAGTAGATTTTAAGGCTTGTAAAAAATACTACAAACATCTAAATAATGAAACATACATATTTATACACAAGTATCAAAAACAATTGACAGAATAATTGCTTGATGTAACACTAGTCTTATATTTGCACAGTGTGCTTTGTTTGCTTATTTTTTGGTTACTTTCCACACATGGTAACTACTTTTTTTTAGCCCCCATTCTCTCGGTGCATTCAAATTTTCAAAGAAAAAAAAATGTTTTACTATTATCAATATTAACTATCATGATTATTATGTTATTATTATTATATTGTCATTCATATTATTAATTGTAATGATTTCAAATAATGCAAAATGGTAAATTAAGTGAACAGCATGATATGAGTATATATTTTAAATGGCCAAAAGAAATAAATTGCAGTTTTTGAAGGCTTATATGTCACGGTTTTCCTGTTCGCTGTAGCGTTTATTTATTTATTTTTCACTTTCCATGTATTCATTTATCCCTTTCATTTACTTTGCATAAACATAGTTGGATTTCAGTTACAAAAAAAAATTATACTATTCTGGAAAATGTACATCATCCCCAAATACACATATTTTTATCTACTTATTTTACAAAATATTACTTAATAATAGTATAATAATAATATTAAAATCTGTGTTAATCACATTCATCATTCTCACTGGTATTTGTAAAGTTGCGATTTATAAATCATACTATACAACATGGTAAAAGAACAAGAACTTTGGTAAGTACTTGAAGCTTTGAAAAATGCGCACAAACTGTTTCACAATGTTAATTACAATAACAATTTTAAGTTATTGGTATTAAGTAATGATAATAATAATAATGATACGTAAAAGTAACTGGATAAAGCATAACAAAGTATTGTGATGTGGCAGGACGCACAGTGAATTTCAGTCATTCATTACCCAACTGACTGAAGAAAATGACTGATTCTAAAATTAGGCGGTTGCTACGACAAAACATTAGTTAAAAAAATACCTACAAGTTGAAAAATCACCACTGGAAAAGCTGCTTATTTAACGCAAAACATTTTGTTTTTAGTTGCGATTTTGTGATGAATTCAATACTTGTTATTTTGATTGTGCTGTATCACAGTTACAATCTACTTCTTACAAATAGGACACGAATAAATGAATTTTTTCAATATTTTTAAAGATGGTTACAGACTAAAATTAAACTAAATAATCCTGTTGTATTTTAAAATGAATTTTTGAATTTAACTAAGGAGAGATTACTCATTTATAAGATTCAATATTTAAAGGTATCTCTCTATTGGAAAAAAAATAATTAAGTAAAGCTTACATTTTAAGGAATAAGGAGATGAGATAGACGAATTATATAAGGTAGATAATTAAAAGTGAATACTTTTTAGTACACAGCTACACATTTGCACACTTTTCGCATGTACACTCCGGTTAAAATAATATATTTAAGAACGACATGATAGGTAAACGGAAGGATAAGTTGCGTCATTTGTAAAATTATGTAGAAATTTTGTTCCAGCAAAATAAAATTTGAGCTAATTGATTTTAACATCGCACGCGATTGCAATATGATCTGAGGCGTAACTAAGATTTGGTAGACGGGTTTCACCCACTTGTTCTTCAGTAGGTAGCATCAAAAGAGATTCAATGTCACAGAAACTACGAATGCAAAAAAAATTAATTAAAAATTGTTTCAAATAGATAAAGATTAACAGGGAATCTTTCTCGATGCAAGGCATACCTGTTGTGGAAAATGTAATCGATTGTGTGACAATATTCAGCATCACCACGAATCTTCCATGTTGTATAAGGCGGCTCTTCTCCACCATATAATTTAGAATATGCGCTTTGAACAGATAACCTGGTAAATGTCATCAAATACATTATTTTGTAACATTTACAAATACCATGAACTATTTTACTCTGTAAATGTATTTCTTTTTATTGGGAAACATGCTGGTGACTTTATTTTACCTGGATTTAACAGTCGCAATTACTGGCTCTGTAGGAACTGCGTTAAAATCACCACAGAGAATCAATGGCTTAGAGGTGCCACCACAGGACACAACATAATTGGCTACATCCTTCCCTTGCTCGTTCCTCATTGTAGAGAGTAGGGCTCCTTGACGAGCCTTTAAGTGGGTTGTAGCTACACAAACTTGTTTACCAGTTTCTTTTATTCTCAGGTTAGCAAAGATGCACACCTAGTCAGCGAAAGTCACCGAAAAATTAACTTTGATCATATTTAATATGTTTGATTTTTAAGCATTATGATAAGTATGTTAAAGCTAGTAATCTCTGTATATTTTCAAACCTGGTTGGATTGCACGCGCCAAATCTCAAGGATTCGGCTTGAAGCAGAGATCAAATCAAATTTATCTTTACGATAAAATAATGCACAGCCATCAGGCCCGTTATTGTTCGTTACATAAATGCACGGAGAATCAGGCTTTGAGCAGAATACACCTCGGTAGCCTATGGCTGTCAGACAAGTATTCAAAAAATTGAAATGGTCCACCTCCTGCAACAGAAAAACTTGTCTTATTCTTCCGTAAATACCACCTAATCTCAATATCTAGTCTATATCTCTATAAAGAAATAGGCAATGACAACATTTTTCAATTACCTGAAGGCAGATCACATCAGGGTCATAGAGGAGAATCTCATGTAAAATTCGAAATCTTCGAGCAGTCCAATTTAAAGTTCCGTCTGGAAGACCGACAAAGTTGTCATGACCAACTGCCAAGGCTGTAAGAAATAAAGTGGTTTACTGTTGACACTGTTTTCTAATAAAAATTAAGCTTTATGGAATTTCACGTGATTTCCACCCATGCATACCTTGAGCGAGAACATTCCAGGTAAGGACACGAAAACGGCCTCCGTTGTCACAGGCTGCAGCAGAGGAATCTATTTTTTCAACACAAATCGACCATGTAAAAATGGACAAAAGTGGTTGTTGCATTTTTGTCATTTAATAATTTTGGTAGGCACGCGCATACTATTCACGTATCATTTACCAGAAGGTCAACTAGAAGCGACAAAAAATGATTGATGATAATCTATTTTCATACCATTATTTGCTGAAGTTTTGTTGTTAAAATGAATAGACTGCATGGACGGAAGTGACTGCAGAGATTGGAGAACAGCGTTATCCTCAAGACGCATGAAGTTTCTGGCTATTAACGGTGGACTTTTAGGTAGCTCATTTACACAACGACTAAGCAAAGACTCCCTAGTTGTTGCAGCAGGTACTTCAAAGTCCAGGTCTTGAATATCATCACGTGTCAGAGGGACAGAGGTAAAACTGCCCATTCTGTAATTGCAATTATTATTCAGGTATTTCATTGTTCATTCATATACTTCCAACGATGATACAATGTCTAAACGTTTGCATGCCAGATGGACAAGCTCTATTTAAAACTTTTTCCCCTGATATTTATAGCAGAATAAAGCAACTTGTCAAACGACAATACTTAATAATCGGTTAGAACGCAAGAACCAAATACACTTTACAATTTATCAATCAGAGACCACGAGCAAACATCCTCGTGCTACAAGCATGAAAGCATGAATGCAGAAAATCCTAAAACAATCGTGGCTTATAAATATGTGAGATCAGTCTAAAAAACGTCAGGTTGCTAGGTGCGTTATATTCACTTCTGGTATTTGTTAAACTTATTATGTAAATGAATGTTTTCACTTTCAATTGGCTTCATGCCCACAACAACCCGGTACCCCGGTCAGCGTCACCACCGCCACACTTCACAGTTAATATTATACGGTGTGTGAGTGAGTCAACCACAAAACGCCTTTGCAATAATAATGCAACCACAATTTAATATCATCCTCACCATCAGAGCTTACCTAGATGTATTGCGTACCTATCATGCTTGGGTCTCATCTCCACGTAATGTTTGCAATTATCAATCCCTATGACGTCAACTATTACAGAATGAACGGAATTCTCTCGTGAGTATACATATTTCCATAGTAATTATCATGATAATAATAATAATTATTCATGCATTCTTATAATTTTTATGATCCTTTCTGTATTCATCATAATTTATATTGCGTTACAGTGTGGCGTGCAAATATTAAATGAGTTTAAAAAAATTAGTTGGCAGTACATACGTTTTGAATGAATTTAAATAAAGGGAAAAAATATTTTTATCACTAGCTTCCCAATTGATGATCATCATTAAGTTAATGGTTTTTTTTATAAATGTTAGCAGCATGTACTTGTAGGTAGGAGGAACACAGTGGCTTAAAATAAATGGACTGCTGAGTGTTCACAAGAGCGCGATCTTTTGTCAATAAAAGGATCATGATTATTACAATAAAAATAATTGATATTAGGAATTTTTATTGCTATTGTTGTCACAAGCCCACGGGATAATCATAATCAAATTACCTCATACTTTTTAAAACAATTATTATACCCAAGTCTTTTTTTACGTCACTGTCGCCACCACGTAAAAACATACACCCAGTGATTAGTATGTGTTACTACGCCAATATTTAAAAAATCTTCTATGCTCAGTCAGGTTCTTTGGTGTATTGACGTGACTGTTATTTATGATGTGATGACGGAGTGGAGGAAAAGTGTGAATATTTTTTTTCGTAGCAGTCATGCATAATGCATTATACGTTTGCCTGCCGAACGTAAGAGTTTCATTTGTAGCCAAGAAAAAAAACCATCTTTGTTTCCAAGTTGCAAGTAGATGGCTAATTTCACCTTAAATCCTGATGAATGTCATGAACTGTGCGAGAAGAAGTTTTCGTCTGTCAGTTATCAGAATCATTTATAAATTACAAGCAATTTCTTTGCAAGGAATGTACATGCATAAAGTTTTTTTTATAAAAAAAACATTTACTTGGTCCTCTTTTAAGCTCAGCTGGCTGACTGGACGGAGGAGCAAAAGTACAAAGCGGAAAAAATGATAAGACAGAAAAAAAGGGAATGAAACTGTCAAGGAGAAATATGGCTGAAGCAAATGATGGGATTCATTAGCGGTTATCAATAAATTCAATGCAAATGAATGGTACAGGTAGACCGATTGAATAGTATCAAGTTGATGACTATGGTTTTCGATTTCTCAACTCAAGATTAAGATAACTGCTGCATACTGCTACATTCGTGATTTCATTGATAACATTGATGTCATGCAAATGAAATAAACTTGGCATTTTTTCCAAGCCAGCCAGTTCGTAACCCCTCACCTTAGCGCTGTTCTTTCACAAGCTTAATTTTCAAGTTTTCATGGGATGAACATAGTATGACAAGAAAATCATCTCCAGGAGATGTTGAGTCTGTCAGATCACAACTAGAAATATATCCCATTTCCCTTGTAAATCATGTTTACTGCTATAAATGTTTCTATAAAAATTTATAGTTTAGAAAATAAGTTGACATCATGTCGCTGACATGACTGAATATAATGAAAGACAAAATTAAAATTTAACCTTTTATACGTTTTAGTCAAACTACAGGTCAATTTAGCGGTTTCTCTCAAGGTTGCAAGTTGAACTGCAAACGTATTCCCTGGCTACTCTTTAACCTTATGCTACTCAATATTGCAATCAATAATATTTAGCAGATGTTTCAAAGTCCAATTATATTGTTGTTCATGTTTCCTACCTCCTTCATTCTATTTTTTGTCCATATTTATTGAATCATTTGATAGAAATCATTTTAAAAAGTAGCCAAGGATAACCTAAGATTGAAGTCTGTTCTACCTAACAGAGCTTTTCAACTTTTGACAATGCATCACACAGCAAAAAAAAAGTCCCATTCGTATTGTGTTGATTCATCATATGCAATGCCAAGGTTAGGTATTAACAAAACTGTTGGTAAACTTTGAGTTGAGATCATCCCGGTAAGCCATCCAATTTCACGTGAGCATATAAAGTGGACATATTTTGCCGTTACTGCGTGGCGTGGAGTCAAAAACTAACCAACCACACCATACCATGCATTTTGGGATAAGATAATATTTTTATGATAACATAAAACTGCGCACCTACATGCACGATTACCATGAAATATCTCATTGAAATCTTCATACTTCAAAAGTATTTTATCGAAAAGTACTCGCGATCAGCCACTAAAAACATTTTGCATGTATGCAATAAAGCTATAAAAATGGTCTGCAAATGTCAATTTGAAAGGTGTGTTTTTACCCTCATCGAGATTTACTGTTCAAGGTAAAGAAAAACGATTCATTCTTCCTTCAATCTTCAAATGTTCCAAAAACGGAAAAAATCTCTCCAATAAAACAGATGAATCAGCGACATTTTAGTTTTTTCATAACGAAGGCGTATAAAGTACACCAATTAATAAAAATAAAAAATTATGTCAGTTGAGTTGAGTAGAAATAAAAAAAAGAAAAAAAGATAAGAAGTAAGAATCTTGAATGATTGGCTCTGCTGTGTATGTATGTTGTGGTGTATTTATGTATCTAAGCGAGAGCAAACAGTTTTGCAATCCGGTAAGACAAAACAATGATAAGGTAAAGGTCGAACAAGACGATGATGATGAGGTTAATGGCGTGTGGCCGCGGTCGTTTATTATCTGGTCTATCACCTTCAACTTGTACTTGAAATGACGGCCTTACCCTCTCTGTCGCAGAGAGCCTGACAAATAAAATATTATAAAAGGATGCATTGTGATAATTTGTGAAGTGAACCCTTCTTCGACGAGCAAGGAAAATGCTGTTTGTTCGTTCGTAGCAGACTGCTTGTCGGTAACGGAGCATAATCCAAATAAATATTATTATTATTATTATTATTATCCTCATCGTCAGATCACTTTATATTGAGCATTTAGACTGGCACTGCTAAAGAACCGCCTATTATTGAGCCAACTATATGAATTTATATCACGTATTCTGTATGCGTTTGTAAATACACCTAATAATAATCAATCACTGTACATAAACTTGTTAAAACGAAAATTTATTTTGCAGTTTGTCTGTCAACCTGCTCAATTTCCTTCATAGCCACCGGTCATGAAGATCAGATTCCCATTCATCATCCTCCTGAGCACATTTTTAGAGGGCAATTACTTCCCATTGCACGCATGCAATTTATTTTAGCATCGCCGACAACATCGGCATTTTTTTGCAGGTGTAACCACGCAAAAGAATTTAATGTGGATACTGGACAATTGAGTTAGCCACTTGAGTGAAAAATCATTACATTTGACATGCAGTCATGCTTACCAAAAAAAAAAAGATTTACATTTTAAAGTTATTAAACTAGTTCAAAGAACATGCATATATGTATACAAGCAGCTGGAAGTAAAGGGGTAAAAATATTGGCGAAATTGCAATGTGTAGCATTCTTAAGTTTACATTTATAAAGTAGCAGTAGTAGTAGAACCACCTACTTGCACTTTTATAATAATTTCAATGTGATCTGGCCTACTGAGCAGTAGAAAAATTGGTTAAGTCAAAACGAAATATTGCAAACGTTTTCCGTAGGAAGAGAGCTGTTAATTGATTGATGAGTTGATGATGAATTAATGAGTTTAAATGCTGTTTGATTCTCTTCCATCAGCAGCAACTAATTGCTGACATGGTGAGCCAAATCTATATACATTGTAAGCTAAACTATGCATCAAACATGCATTATATGTGCCCAAAAGCAGAATTTGAAGTTCCTTTGCATCACTAACATTATTACAATTTCAGAAAAAGAGATTGTGCTGTTGTGATAATATGGGACTATATGGTTCTAATTTTTCAGAATATTTTTTCATCCATCTGTCTGTCTGTCCTCATAATTTCCATTTGGATTTTAGATGGACAAACCAAAACAAATATATATTAAATGTCAATTGGTTTGAAATACAGCTAAGATTTTGGAATCCGTGGGGAAGTGTTTGTCAGACTTCCGAGCAGTTAGAATGCATTGTCTACAGTTATGTATGTTATAGTGATTCTTGCGCTTCTTTACTACACCTGCTACATTAGCTAGTTATAATTTCCACTTGTTTTGTGATTGTTTGCTGTGCCATGGAAAGTTGTCTATCTACTTTTGTTGAAGTCTTTTACACAACAAAATGCGCACTTGTTTAACATACAATTGCTAAAAAACCTCTTTTTTGAAGATGGACATTATCGATCCAGCTTAATGCACTACCACCTGCTAGATATGGCACAAAAATAAAATATGCACAAATGTGCTGTAGAATATTTAAATGCAGAATAAAATTATGCTATCGCCATTCATTCATTACTATAGGGTTAGTAAACATGACATTCCTTTATTAAATGTAGGCCAAAAATAAGATTTATATAGTCTAACACAAAATAAAAAAAAGAGTAAGCACACATGTGACATGACACGCACTCCAAACTAGACTCTACTTAATTGGCCTATCTTTTTATTATATAACCATCAATAAAACTAATACTAATAATTTATTTTTTTAAATCGACATAAACGGAGCTGAGGTGAGAAACAATGCAGAGGGACCTTATATGTAATGCTTCAAATTTTAGTGTCATCCCCCCAAACAATTATTATAAGCTTATAAGTTCCGTCTACTGAAGTTTAAAGAGCTAAACTACCAACTGCCAGAGTACATTCCACTTTTACACACAGATGCTCGTTTTAAAATTAAAGTATAGTGTAAAACAAGGTATTAGATCAATGAAACAGCCAACTGGTCAAGGATAAGAAACAGCGCATTAGTTACAAATGTATGGAGTATGATTAATATTAGGATTTTTACCTACAGCTACGTCAGGGCTCATTTTGAAATTTCTTTAACAAATTCAGTTTATGAAAGGACAGCGAATTAAGCTTTTAAATTAATCCATAATGGGAAACAAGCTACATCCGTTGCTCGATGGAATCGTTCAAAAAAAATTGTGATGGTGGTGATGATTCATGAATAATCATAATTATATTAGAAGCAAAGCTATAACTGAGATTTAGCAGGGCGTAATGTGATTTTATTGTAGTTATATTTAAAGTACTTGTATACCTGGTAGTTTTTAATACATTTTTCACCGGTTTGGTGATCCTGTTGACTGAGGCTCGAACAGCAAGAATCATGATTCCAGCTACAGAAGAACCAACCACCATCCTTTAAGTTCCCTTTGTCACCGAAATCTTAAACACTACGTTCGTTTTAAGAGATCGTGACAAGCAGAAAGATAATGAGAACACAAAATTTTCATGCACATGTTGCTACTTGAAAACAAGTCTCTTTATGTGAGGTATGTAAGTAAATACGTATGCTTCAAACGTAACGTCCACTTTTGCACTGTTCCGTTCCGTAATGGAAAATAAATAAGAGAATTATTTCACCAATTCTTTTAGTAAGAGAAGGATCAAATATGACAAGAGGGAGGGAGAGACAATAATGATTTTTTCAACTGAATATTATCACATGTCCAAAACATGCTTTTTTTCAAGTTTACTGCTAACGACGCAAAAAAGTACAATTTCACATGGTAAAAAATTGAAAATGCTTCCAGATTTTCTCAACCGTTATATGTACATAAACGACACAAATGGATCATGATAATGATCGCCTCGTCGTGGAAAGTGAAATAATAATAACATTAACTTATGCGTATAAATTTAGAGAAAACTACAGTCTAACACCCCAGCATGTGCTAGCTATAAGTCACCTTTGAATTGTTGGTGCTGTTCTTTGAACATTCCATTTTCAAGAAAAATATTGGAGTGCACACAAAGTTTAGTATAGTCGGACATACAGATATGAAAATGGAAGATGATGGCTACACAATACAGTTGGTGTTGTGTACTGCGCACATTGCATAACTATCATTATACAGGATAATTATTATTAGACACGAACATACACAGCCCACAGCCCACACACTAATTATCAATATCCATTTTCCTGTGAAATGATATAATATCTCTGTTATATGTGTGTATACACAACGCCAATTTCATTGACAAACTTTCACGTGCTGATTTTCAGAGAGAGAGAGAAAAGGGAGAGTGAATAATCTGCCAAGCAAACTCAGCCAACCGCCAGTACTCTTTGAGTAACTTGAAGTTCAACGACAGACTAGTTCTGTTTCAAGTCTGAATTTGCTATTTTCACAAACAGATCAGGACAACGGATCACAACTAGTAATGCCTTAGTATGCCAATATGCCACACGTGTCCTATACCATTATCAGATGAAAATCCATGCGCAATATTACTTCAATCAGTATAATATTTAGTTTAAAAGCGACAATGATCACGTCAAAAAATTCCAAACTGTATGGCTGAAACAGGAGCGTCAGTGTTGCCAAAAGCAGAAAACTAGTGCGAAACAGAAAGACTGGCTTTTAAACTCACAATACTACCAGTGCCGCTGCCAGGGATCAGATTTGCGTGTAACACGTGCTTGACTACTGATGATAAGAGTATAAATGAATAGTGCATGCTTCCACCAACCAATTGGGTGATGGTGCTGATAATACTGACTGACTGATATGTCGTTTAAACACTAAACTTGCTATATGGTCATGATGGTAAACTTACACGAGAATGATTCACTGCTTCGGCTAGTTTTACTAAAGCTGTGTCCTCATATGTCCTTTTGCATACACAGGACAGTAGAAGAAAAGATTACAACGGCTTTTCTCTCAAAGGTTAAAAATAATATTCTCCTTGGACCAGGGCAGGGCAGGACACTATCTATTTCATAGAATTCATACACGTATTTTGCCACATGTTTCTATGCATATGATTTTTTGCAAAAATACAACAATCAAGTTCGACTCCCAGATTTTTTAAAATCGCCACAACAACACTAGCACCACTAGTAATATCCAGTAGTTTTAAATATTTTGTTTATTGATATTGTCAGTATTTTGCTTTCAGATCATGTAGACGACAACAACGTGAGGAAAAGACTACTGGTAAAATACTGTATCCCTCACCGAGAAACCTATTTGGCACGATTTCAATAAAAAGTGATGCTAACAAACAACTTATTATGTTAGTGTATGTTTTCCTTGGCGGACAAGAGAGCTCTGACTTTTCGCATACACGATGATAATAACAAAGAGCAAGGGTAAAACAGTTGAGAAAGGACAAACCCTGTTGTTGTAGTAGTTCAGTAGAAAATATTGAAATTGAATTGTTCAAAACAGAACACTATCTTCTTTCTTAGTCATTAGAACAGCACTATAATACGGAGTGGCAAAGCAGCAATATTTTGCTACATTATAAAATAATAATAATAGTCGTAATTTTTAATGACAAACAGATTCAACAGATTGTGTTCAAAAGGAACGAGAAATGACGGCGCACATTTATTTTCTATGCCAGCAAGACAAGAAACTGCGTCACACGGTTTATCTTATGAGTGATGGCTTTCTCGTCAAAAAACCGATTCTCACCCTGACCTTGTAAAATGTATTGAATATATTATACATAGTATGATGAAGAAGAAAGATGTACCTACGTATGTTCTTTAAAATTTACAGCAATATAGATTTTTTTTGAATAGGACTACTTTTTTCCTGCTTTGACTGCATTGTATACCATTTTGCATGCCAATGCAATGTTTATATGTAGGCATGCATTACTACTACAACAAGCTCATGCTTACAAACAAATTATTTTTTGTTGCTCGCTGATATTATGCATGCATCTTTTTAACAGTGTATTGTGCTAATTTGCCGTTTTCATTTCTCATCGAGCCTTTGCCTAGTGTAGGTAAAACAAGTTTACACTCTTTGCTAGAGCTGACTTGCGGAGTAACTTTATTTCATTTGCGTTACATTTTCAAACCAGCTGAAAAACCACAATTTCAGCGTCCAGCCATCATCTGCAAAAAAGAGGCGGACTGACTAGAGTTGTAAATACGTAGCTAATTTATGCAAGAATACAATTAAGTAGGCATTCATTCGGGGCCCGTTGCAAGTTTCTAAATGTAAAATAGAGTTCAGTCACACTCTTGCAAACTTTTACAAAAGTAGAGTACAATAAAGAAGCATAGATACAACTGTATGCAAGTTTATTTCATTTCATTTCCAGTTTCTGTCTGATGCATACTTCAATATCGGATATACTTTAATGCATAGTAAAGTTACTCATACAGCTAGGTATGATTTCTTTTTGTAATATGAATACCGGCACCGGCACTATACATACTTTGTAAAATAAAAAGACAGAGTTCATATGACAGTTTGCCAGTTTGTCAGCCTCCGTTTCAATTGAGAAAAATTGCATACCTAACGTTCTACACAGTTACGAGCAAGTACGAAAATAGCGTCATCCAGATTTAGCAAGATGGTCAAAAATATTCTATATTTGTCCTGAGAACGCCATATATATGGACATTTTTTCTTATAAGCTAGTGCCGTCTGTTCATCATGACATTTTCTTCTTTGACATGAGATTATCAAGAGGAAAAACTGTTTGTCAATGATGTCGATGATGACACTCATGGACATATTTATGATACGTAAATATGTAGAAATTATGATAATCACTAATCTAAAAGCTGTTAAGAAGGAGTAATGACACGGTGTAAAACCCACAACAGGACAAAAATCTCACTTTTATAGGGTAGATGGTCTCAGCTCGAAATTTAATACTTTGCCCAGTTTCCATGCACATACCGCTGTATGTAATAAGGAAAGTAATAAAATAAATGAGAACCGTCTGCTGCTGCTGCTGCAGCAGTTCATAGCAGCATGTTACTATGCATGTACCTATTATTACCAAGTAGGTAATATCAACGAAAGCGAAAGGACAATAGTATGAATTTTGTATTGAACTTTTAATTCCATGCTTTTCTAACACTATTACCGAATTGAAACAATACTGTATGCTGTACCTGCATTTCCGCAAGTATGGAATGACAGGCATTAATTACATGGGCTGACATTATGTCAAAACACCTACATTTAATGGACGAATATGCTACTTTGACAACATGCAATTTATAAGGTTAATCATTTAAATAAATTTACTTACGCCATGACTGTAAGTTCCACCGGTAAAGACTGCTTTACGCTAACACAATAAAAGCCACTTATTCGAAAAAGATATGATAACTCAAGCTACAATACTTTTCTGTGCTTCTTATGGTACGGCACTGACCATAGTATTCCCAAAAAACATTAAGAACTGCTGTGGAAAAGTAAAAAAAACCACCTTGTGTGTTCGATATTTTCAAGGGCAGTACCCGAACCCACTGGAGTATACTTTTTGCTTAATATTTATAGGTATATGCATACGTGTTTAATCTATATATGAAAAACTTATGATGAACAAAGCAGCTCATAATCAATAAAAAATGAAGTATATCGTATGAAAATTTAGACAGTAACGACGATTATAACGTAAATACACAATTATAGTTTACTTGATTGCAACTGACGACAGTGACGACTACGTGGCACAATTAGACTGGATATTTTTTTCCATGCTGTCAGCCATGTATCACTGTCACAGCCTCTTTGTCACAAGTGGAAAATGCGATTTTATCATAGCTATGATCCAGTAACGAATCAGTACGATTTTCTTAAAACTTATTTCAGTGCTTACTTACACTGCCTTTATAATTCCACCAATTAGGAACTTGCACGTTTTACTCCTTACCATGAAGATGGCTGGAAATATGATATTAAAACAAAGTATTCTTCTCGTAAAAAATCATTTACCAATGCATACCAAGTTACCTATGTATCCATTACAACTCTGCCACATTTATGAAATGACGTCAAAAGGGTATCAATATGCAGCAGCTAGATTTCTTATGAATAAAGTTATTGTAATAAAAAAGTTATATGCTGGAAAAAGTTTTTTCATTTACCGACTTTTCCTTAATGCAGTAAAGCATAATGCTTCAATTAACGTAATTGATAAAATTTACCTGACGAGATATTGTAATATTTGCTTTGGTGGAGCACAAGGAGGCTTTCCCTCCTTGGCTAGCTTCTCAGCATGAGCCAATGTTTCTTGAAGATTCTTCTTTGCTGTCCAGTGAGGATGAGAAGGACTCAACACTGCGGTCTCCATCTTTGGCGACTCTTCGCACAACATTTTTGTATTGTTCACAATTATATCAGGTTATAAATAGAGTCTCAATAAATTAAAATTGATTTCACTTCACTTTTTTCTGAAATGGCAGTTGTAATGAAAAACTTGTTCAATTTTGTTTCAAAAACTGCAAAAGGGTTTCTATTCAGCAGAAAAAAAAACCGCAAGGATTTGCCAAAAAAATAAACTTTTCTCGACGAGTAAAAGACAATAGTAATAAAAGAGGAACCTTGACTTTCCAAAACCAACTTTCCAAACTCTATTATTATAATTCTCACTCACAATTGTTTCATTCAAATACAAACTGCCTTGATTTTTTTTACATCACAATAAAACAATCTGATGTTATAAAAGAAACTCTAATGTAAGAATCTGGAATTGCGACAGAAAAAGAAAAGAACTGTGCTTGAAATTTTGAATATCTGTAAATACTGCAGTTTTATTTATGATGCAAAATTCACACACTGTTGGATATGCCACACAGTTGGTGTAGTAGTAAAAAAGGACTGGAATGCTGATAAAATGTAATGTTGTCGCTTGCTTGCTTACAGCCTATTTAATTCAAAGTAGTTGTTTTTAAAATAAAATTGTTGAGATGTGTAAATGTAAATTTGTTGTATGTTGTAACAATGTGGCTAACTAACAATGATAATAATAATGACATGCACGAAAAGTGAAGCTCAACAAACAAAGAAGAAAGTACTACACAGGCACTCACAACGAGAGAGAAATAGGCAGTGCTTTTCTGTCAACGAGAAGTCTGTACAGAATGAGAGGATTAGTCAAAAAAAGACGAAAGAAACACGGTCTGGCTAGAAATCTCAGGAGAAAGAAAGAAGAAGACACACACTCTTCTCTCTTCTGCAAAAAGTCTTTTTTAGTAAACTTTCGTATGACGACTGACTGTGTGAGCAACGGTGATGATGCGTTGATGAGGATGACAATAGGACGACGACAGCAAAGACCACTGCTATCTATACGGGTGGCAAACGTTCCTTCCTTGCATTTATGTACAAAATAATGCCATCATAATGCACATGTAAAGACTGATGTGGTGTGTGGCTCTGGCTGATGTAGATATAGAGAGGTGTAATACTTACAACAGTATTAGTTAGTTAATATTATGCGTGTATGAGTGTGTGTAGGAAGCAATCGCATTAGACTTTCGTCGGTATATAATATATTATGTTGCTGTAGTTAAGACGTGCAATGGCAATGTGGAGGTTTAGCGTAGTAAAATCAACACAATTAAAACTTGCACCACGAACATACACACTTTAAAAAAGTAAATCTCGGCAAAAGTCATAAAGCTAAACAGTAACACAAATTTTATACAATAGTTATTAGTATATTATGTATATCATGTATATAATTTCGTATAGTATTCAAATAAGTGGAGAGTGACTGCGGCAAATGAACGACGACAAGACTAACAACGTAAGTTAAGTAGATAATAAATACTGTAATAATAGTAATTATTATTACTATTATACTTTTGTTGCGAGCACGACAAGTCAAAAAGTTGACTAGTGCAAGCTAGCACCACAGAGAAGCGAGTAGCAATGACGGACAACGCGACGATGCAACGGTAACACTGTTTGTAAAGTTTTGTAAAACTCTTGAGGAGAATGGATGGATGGATGATGCTGGTGATGATGATACGTATTCAAATCTTATTTTTTGTATTGAATTGAATGATAAGATGATGGGCATGATTCTCTGCTACTGTAACTAGTGCTTATAAATTATCATCATGATTCTTATTTTATTGTACCGCCACAACCAATACTGCAAGATATAACTACTGCTACTAATACAAGTTGTTCTTTTAAACTTTTTTTTGTCTATCGAAATCAGTACAATGGTTGTGGTAGCAGTTTGGTGAAATAATCTGTTAGGACTTTTGATGATGAGATGATAAAAGACGTAATGTTTGGTTGAATGAAAACGATGTACTTTGCTATTCAGAGAAGAAAAAAAATGAATATACTACCTACAGCAATTTTTGTCTTTATCCTCTTGACCACTTTGGCAATTTTATGATTTTTAATTGTACTATTCTCTTATTTTAGCAAGCAATGCATTATTAATCAGTTTAAGTCTGCTAAAAGTTCAAATTGAAGTTCCCTTCTGCACATGTTTATTTTGTAGGCGTCCGTTGATAAAAAAAACGTTTGAAATAGGAACTCCCTGCTACTTGATTAAAAAAGACTACGTTTGCTTTTACATCACATAAATTGCACTGAATAAATTTTGAGTTGTTGAGCTTTTGGAGCGACGAGCTACTTGCTAGAGAGATGATACGGGATGCAATGAAAAAAAAATGAAAATGTTCAAGCATCATGCATGCCTATTTCATAAGAGAACCAAATAAATGTTACTTGAACTGATAGAAAAAAAGAAACAGTTTTTGGACGACGACGGCAGTGATGAAGGTGACGCCGATATTCTAGACAATGGGTAATTTTTAAGTGCTCAATTTTTTTTGCTCAGGCTTATTCAATCCTCAGAGAGAAAATCGCTGCAAGTGATTAAACGATTAAATAGGATGCCGCTTCTAGTAGGAAAAAATTGATTCTTGATGTTACTACCACTACTACTACTACTACTGCCTTTTGATAATTTACATAACCACTTTTATCAAACATCATCACGTAATTAGAAGGCAGAAGAGCAACAAACCTTGTCGAGGACGAAAATGTTTGAGAGAAGAAGAAGAAGAAGAAAAGCAAACAAAAATGGAAATGAGAGTAGAATCACGCTACTTTCCCTGACTGCCAGTTGAGCTTTTCTTTGGAAACTTTTTATTTGCATGGGTATCTAGTATTTATTAAAAGCAAAAAAGGGTGCCTCTTCATTGCACACATCAATGTAACTTTTTACTACTAACTGTAATATGCAGTGTTTCCGTATGGAAAATAAAAACAAGAGTCAAGTGGTTAGACAAGCAGTGTTACATGCATTTGCATTTAAGTACCTTCTACCTACTTACTTATGTATCCTACCATTCAACCCTTAAAACTAGCAGTAGTTTATTAACTGATGTTGTCGTACTGCTCGCTTTTCCAATGATGCAGCAATTAAATACAAATAATAATAATATTTTGAAACTAAAACGAAACAATATGCTATCAAAAAACCGCAATCATTTTAATAAACCAAAATGAAACTTACTTACAATTAGATATTATGAAGGGATTGCTGTACCACATTCAACATGATTTCAAACACAGAAATGTTCCCTTTCTTCTCTTTTTTTATACTGTCACTTTTTTAAGTATTTCATTTGTGGATAATTAAATCATTAAAAATCCCGTGTACCGTATATCATGCCCTATTTTTTAATCACGCACACAAGCACACAAAAAAAAACTTTTCAAAGTAACATGGATATCCGGAACCCGTCAAACTGGCAAATATTGTTTGTGATTTTTTTTTAAATAGTCAAATGTTTAAAGCATTCAAAAGATGTCAACAAATAGTCACCGTAATATTTGCACGGCTTATTTGTTTAAAAAAAGTGAATGCTTTAATGCTTAAATGTTTATATTGTGCCGCAACGACGCTACCACAACTACTGAGGCCAACTTTCGTGATGATGTGAGTATTTTAATGAAGACAATTGAATTGATAAAGACTATTAGCAAGTTGTAACCGTTGTAGTAGCAGTAGATAATAAGGAGCACACTATCTAAACATTTAACATTTACTTTATGCTCATATCAACAAGGATTTCTTTCAAGCAGCCCTACTCATACTGTAACGCCAACAACGACAATGATCATGTTTCAAGTATCGAATATCATCACATCAATAAAGCGATGCTACAGACTTTTTATATGACATGACCGTCGTTATGCATAGTTTGACTGAGCAGTTCAACCAAGTACTTATATATTTCTGCTAACTGCTTCACACGTACAGGTTCTATCCTAGATTATTGCGAATACCTATTATAAAAAAATCTATGTTAAGCAAACAGGCATACAAGCATTGTTGACATGGTGCTAACGATGATGGTCCCTTAACTGATTTAATTCCTACGTGCTAGGTATAACAATAATTAACATTTATTGCAACTGATAAAGGATTTTACGTGCATAATCTTGAAAATAAATGTTGCATGGATACTTCTACCCCTCTGTCAGGTCTGTTGACTTTTATTGAAGTGATAGAAATTTTATTTTCTGAGATGATTACCGAATTAATGGGAATGCATTTAAAAGGATTCTAAAATCAGCTCATTATGTTAGGACATAAAGAGGCATGTATGAATGTTTTATGAGGTTATTTTTTATTTTCAATACTAGCAAAACTCGCCATACAACTTAAAAAGTACGACAGGACATTTTGGCATCAATTCATGCATAAAATTAATACACAACAGAGTATTTATTTTCGTAAACGTTGTTAAATAATCTTTTATTGGTCATGAAAAAATTAAGGGAACAGTAGATTCATTCATTTTCAGGTCAGGAGTATAAATGTGACACCTGAAAAAAACTGTTACAAAATTTTTTTTCAGCCAACTTGATCCAACAGTGTTTAATTTTTGTTAACTTAACTAGAAAATTTTATGAGCACAATAACTTTTTGAAGAATAATCAAGAGTTCCTTTTGGCAGAAAAAATTGCACAAGAAGAAAAATTTCAAATAATGACTCGTGCTCAGGTAAAGAACTTGAGAAACAAAGTTATCTTAATTTACACTATCTCTCTAAGGATAATGCACTTAGGTTTTTGGCGAACTAAAAAGTATGATTTTTTTTATTGTTTATTTATTTTACCTTCAGCTTGCCTATATCATACATATATACCTTCACTTCAAGTGGTTGGACTTTGGTTCCATTTGTGTGATGGTTTGCAAGTTAATCTCACTCTACATGATTTATATGATATGATCAAAACAAAATTAGCGAGAAGAGAAAAGGAAGACAGAATGACGCCGATGAAGCGTTCTAAAGTGCTTTGGAATAATGAATGATAAATGTGATGGATTATCATCCTCATCATCAATACATATTATAAATAGATTATCGAAGCGTATCATCCAAATAATAGTTGAAAACTACTTCAAACACCCCTCTTCTGTATGTACTGCTATTTTACTTGAATACATTTTTTTTAAAAATAATTTTACACTATTATTTCAAGTCAAAATATAGATTGGTACTCCACCCACACTGAGCATGCTTATTTGTTAAACTGATATGATATTTAGCGTTGCAGTGATACGCTTGTTCGTCTATCTTAATAAAGCAACAAATCTACAAAGGAAGACCAAGAGAACACCATCTTTTATTTTTATGTTAGATAAATAGACAAGCTTCCATTAACTCGTTTGTGATCATTACACCATTAGTAAATCAACAGCATGTATGAATTTTAAAGAATGCTCATTATGATCACCAGAAGAAGCCATAAATTTTTTATGCTCCTAAACTAATCCACCTGCTAGATTTTTCTTTCCGTAATTTACCAGCTGATATAATTTTAGCATTATAGCACGGCAGTGTTGACAGATTAGTATGCGTAGCCAAATATTAATGGTAACTATAAAGATTTTGTCTTCCTAGACTTACTGCTAAACTTAACTGATATGCAAGGAGTGTATTGTATGGACATCTTACACCACCACACACAATTGACGAAGAGAATAATTGAATGATGAACGTATTTTTGTAGTAGTAGAATGCGTGTAATGCTACATGTAAAAAAAAATATTTTATTAACTCGAGGATTATTTTTTGAGTGCAACTCTTGTTGCAAGTTCCTCAAAAGATAGAGGTCACATAAATTATTAGGTTATCATCGCTGTGTGTGTTTGTGCATGTGCTTCACTCACAGCCTAGGTCACTCTTCAAAGACACTAGATTTTTTTTTCGTTAAGACGTTGCAATATGTACATTCGCGTTCTAATCTTGTGCAACATTGTTCCATATTTCATATTTTGCTGACTGCTAAATCTGATACAACTACATAAATGCCGCTCTGCTGATGCACTGTATGGCACGAATGATAATGGCAGCAATAAATATAGGCGAGAATGATGGTGATGATGATCTAGCGGTAGCGTAAAAATAGGACGAATAACAGAATGTAAGAATGGACTGAGTGAGTGTACATTTTTGCGGAAAACATTTAATGGCGAAGGTGTGTTTGATTTGTGTTGAATTCCTTTTAACTAATAGATTCTCTTTTTGCACTCTTTCATGACTTCATGCAAAGTCCCAAACATGTCACTGTGAAGACCAAAACTAGAGACTGACTGAATTGTTCCAGAACAGCACGTGAAAGAGAAAAAATGGACATATTGACTTTGACATTGCTTTTTACCGTTCATGTTCTCATACCGACTGATGCACATAAAGTAGGTACATTACTTCATGTACAGTAAAAGAAATATAGGTATACATGGCTATTATCTACCTGATATAGCTCATTAAAATTAAAATGGTGATTTAAAACAATTAGTTGATATTCTTTGTTCATGAGATGTCCAGCAAATAGTCTCGTCACTTTTATTTTGTCATTGATCTGTTTTCAGGTATTGACTGGTTTAGAGATAATTTGATGATAAAAATGGTAAACCACTCGTCGGAAAATAATGCGTGTGTCTACATATTTACATAATATGTCTCTTATCATAAAGTTTACTGCACTTCTACAAATGTGTTTGTCTTGGCTGCAATTACTCATGCTCTATTGGTAATAACAACAAGAAATCTAAGTATGCATTGTCTAGCTCCAGCAAGCAGTGAAATTTTAAGGAAAGGTGCGAATAACTTTCATTGAATTGAAGTAGCGGTAAATATTGCAGCGATAAAGTAAATTACTCTGTGAAACAACAGTTCAATGATTCCTGGGTCAAACATTTTTCCATATAACTGACAATTACTATTAATAGCACTTTTCAGCTCCATATTCTTTCATTTTTCTTATCTCTCACACTTTATCCACAAGGCCTTGTCTCTCCATTCTTACACTACTACCGACACAGTTCCCCACTCCTTTTTAAATCTTGTGCAAACTTTGTTTCTCTATCGGAACATAAATAAACAAACGTTCGAAAGTGAAATCTGCCACGTTAGTGTACTATCACTAGATTTCATCAATAGCCAATTAAACCTTTAAAAATATGCACAAACGGAGCCTGAAAAATGCAGTGCATGTAGTCAACAATCTCATGCCACAAATAAATGAAACCTCACAAGCAAGTTAAACTGAATCTCGTCGCGTCATCCGTTCTAAAATAAATTACAATGATAATCCATTCATTGCTAATTGTTGCATGGTTGATTATTGTGCAGTGCATGTTTAAATATCACTTACTTTACATGTAAACGTTGTCTCCGTTGGCTCATTTAGAGCACTTAATTTTTTGCAAAACTCGTTTTTTTCTACTACTTTGTGCTTTGTAAATTACCTTTATTTACGAAGTAAGCCTACAAAGTATTTTCTTGACTTGATCGTTACTACTACTACTACCACCATAATATATATCATCATCACCGTCGATAGATGGGCCATAGCTTTGGAAATGATGATGATGATGATGATGATGATATTACATGCCATTCCAAGGTAAACTTCCTGAATATGCTACCGTGATTTACTACAACAGTTCACTGCCTAGAGCACCCGGCAGCAGTTAAGTAGATAGTTGTACAGGATCACTAATATTTAGCATTTAGCTTGCGTACACATATAAAGCATAAAAAGATGTTGATAATGAATGAACATTCTGCTGCTATGATGCTTCCATTTGGACAGACAGAAAAATGAAAGGCACCTAAAAACTATGGGCAAAATATATTCTTTTTTGTGTGTTCTACATGCTAACTAAAATAAAATAATGATTTGGCAGTGACCAGCTACTTGATACAACATCTCGCCTATATTTTTATTGCTTGTATATTACTCATTTAAGAATTATTTTTAAATGTTACTGGTTTTAAAACACAATTTATGATGGGATCGTTTTTTTTTACTTTGTTGCAAATTTATTTTCAGCCTTGGCTCTTTGCTTCCGACATAAAGGATAATGACACAGGAGACACCCAAAAAATAAAAGAAATGAGTATCTTGGAGAATTATTGTAATTGTTTGTAAAAACAAAATACTTTGAACGAAACAGTTAGAAAAACACAGCGAAAATAAATAATTGATACTCTACAAAAGTCTACACAGGAACACACAGAAAAAGTAATAAGCAGTAGAATACGACAGTGCGTGGTATACTATTTGTGCAAAAATACCATAATGCTTATTATGTTTTATTCATAGAAGTAATATGTGTGCTTATCTTTTCGTACTATCTATATTTCAATTTACAAAAAAAATAAACAAAAAGGAATTTCCCATAATATGTCTCTACAGAATTATGCATTATTAATGAGCGGATCTGAGAATTGAATTATTTTTGGCAAAAAAACACACACCGTTTTATATTTTCTCACTCGAATTTCACTATTGAACTCCAAGAATATAAACAAATCAAGACAAGAATCAAATGCCAAAAAATATTAAACTGGTAACTAGTGGTAACTTTGATTTTTACATGCACATTATGCATTGCTGACAACCATCTAGGAAAAACAATGCATTTTTTTACATATCATCACGCACGACATGCCATGCTGCTGCTGCTTTATCGTGTGCGCAACGCAAGTATACAATTTTAAAAACTGTAGGAAAGAAATTGGACTTGACAGAATTCCATGTCGTCATCACACCTTTTACTCACAATCTATCTTCAAAGTGTGAAATGATAGGGCGATCGAAAAGGGAATGATAAAAACAACGAGTTGTTTGTTTGAAAATTACTTTTTGTTATTCACTTCTTTGGACTATAAGAACTAATCATTATCATCAGCACAAAATAAAATTTCATTCTATAAGAAAAAAATCAAAGTGACATGCTGTTATAGTTTTAGCAAATTGATGTTGAAAAGTATACAATATGCCAATATTTTTTGCCAAGCTACATAAGTATGTACATTTAATTTAAGTACATACAAGTATAATATACATAATGCTACATATCGTGTGTCCGAATGGAAATTTACCTATACATTCTTATGGGCAATAATTAGCCATGAGCCTGAAGCCTGGAATAAAACATAGCTGGAGTACTACTACTACATCTTTGCATTTTTTTGTGGTCTCCAGTGAGTAGTTGTTTATGACCTTGAGAGATTATCTTATTTTTCGCTTGCTCTTTCTTTTTAAAGTATGTAAATTTACTTTGATGTTACTTTTTGTGCGGTAATTCCAAATTTCCATTCAAATGTGAAAATCCCCTTTTTAATGAGATTTTAATGATTTTCTTTGAAAGAAGCACTGATATAATACTACACTCCTTTCGAAACTGGTTCACATTTTGGGTTTTTTTGACGACGTTGCATTCTATTTATCAATTTATTGAGTATAATTGCTACAAACAAACTGGTTATCACTATCACTCATAGTTGGTTAGTTACTCATTCAGTGAATCAGCTTGAAGATTATATTTTAAGGGTGGAGTAATTAACTGTGCATTTCTTCTGTCGTTCCCTTCTTGCCTCTCAAAAGTGTTAATTATTATCCTTTTCAGTTCATTCCCCTTTACATACATACTGTAAACACATGACACTCATTACTAGTTGTCCTGTCCAATTTTCAATGTTACTAGTACGCATAGTAAATCTACACATCAAAGAAACAAAACTGACGCTGGGTGCAATATGTACACGTGGACAGCTAATTATCACATCGGCTTTTAAAAATGCAGTGGTTTTCTAAAGACTGTTTAACTTGTTTCAGTGAAATATATTTCTCTGTTGCAACGCTTTTCGGTTTCAAAACCAACAAATATATTTTAAATAGCATACAGCAAGAAGTAGCCGTCACAAAAAATTCTTTTCCAAGTATCTCAAATATAGTCGGAGTAGGTCATCCTATGATTGTGCGATGTGATTGTTAAAAGTGATGAGTAATCACGAGTTCCTTCCTTTGCAAATACCTAATCAGGAAGGAACTTCTTCTACTCCCAACATCTAATCATCTTCAGGTACTTTAATTTGTTTTTTGGAGAAGATGAACAAAAAAACGGCTCTTACCATAACGGTGTGTACTAAATTGGCGTTTATCCGTTTTTACGCGCACAAATTATTATACACTGTATGCACAAAGTGTGTGCAAAATTTTCAGCTAATTTTGTTTTGTATTGAACATTCAATGAGAATGCAAACAATAACAGTGTGGTTAATCGTTACATTGCTAAACATGAAAGAACAAGAGCTTGGAATGAGGATTGGGAAAATGTCGTTTCCTAATTACAGCGGCTATTGTCTTGTCATTTTTGGAAGTAGTCATTGCCTGCGGTCTTTTTGACAGCTTACTTGGTACAATGAACTATGCATAGAAGGGTGTAATGCTAATATGAGCTTTCGCTGTGCGTTTTTATTGAACGGAAGATGAATAACCATTCAATTAGGCTTTGATGTGACGTAAGTGTACATAAGGGGGTTACTGGACAAGTGTAATGGTAATGATGAGTAAAACGTGTGGCTATGAGTCATCTTCATCATCGTCATCCTCGATAAATTCGATATTATTCAAGTCTAAAAAGATAAGGGGAAATGCTTACATTGAGAAGATGCGTAACATCACGCATATTATATTTTTTACAGGCCATGGTCTATGGCTTGAGACATGCTGCTGTCAGACAAAGTAAACCAAGTTGTAAAAAGTAATAATAATTAGGATGACAAATGTCAGTTAGGATTCAAAGTTTAAAGTACCTAAAAGCCAAATTCAATGTCACTGTGCAAGAAGAGTGACAGCTGCAAACGTTGAAAATTGATTTCAATTGAAAAGGGAAGGGAAGTGATTATAAACGTCATTTGAAAATATAATATTTCTAGTGTTTAAATACTACCTATACAAATTTATCACATGCGTGCACCAATCCCTAAAAATGTGTACGTGCCAAAAAAACATTTTGCACATGCCACTCAATATAAATCGATAATATGCAACAATTATGACAAAAGTGCATTGTTTTGATTAATGCCAGTAAAAACATCAAAGTGGAATCCTTAAGGATGTGCTAGGTACATGCTTCTACATTTATGATTTCGCCACCAGCAATTTTTTTGCTCATGTATGTATACATACAGGGAAGCATGTAAATGATCCATAGCACCGGAAATGAATCGAAAAATGATGTTTTATTATTTTCATAATAGGCATGTCATTTTACTGAAACGTTTGTCACTTCCTATGCTTGTGGTGGTGGTGAGATGCTGCTGAACCAGTCAAATACAAGTCTACCTACAGCAAAAAATGTATCATCATCACATCACATTAACTTGGAGTCCGTCATAACACAGAACTAATAATAATAATGCACCAGATAAATATTTTTTAATTTGTAAGTGGGGGTAATAGTAGTGCCATACTTGGATGCATGCATTTTCTTGTGATACAATATTGAACTGCTGTCAATGACAGTTAAAAAAGAGAGTCCTATTTTCATATATTTTGGATATTTATTTCACCTCAATGATTTTCATAGTTCATATTGCTTTCAGAGTATAATATGGTCATCACCATCGGCATTAACTGCTAAGTAGAGTGACCGTGATGATAACTCTGCGGAAGATCTTAGTAAGCAATTGTAGTACACAGAAATAGTTTCCTCCTCCAAGTGACGTTCAAAATAGTAGCAAAAAAATAACATATCATTTAGTCAATTGGTAATTGCGTATATTATTATATTCATTCATATCGCCATATAGTCATCAATGTTTGTAGTGGGTTACCTATTACGGCTAGAAAATTATTATGTATTTGTTGCTACGACTGTAATGTAACGTAACGAAATTTCTGTGATAATAATGATGACTACAAAAGATACAAGTTTGTTCATCATCTGCAAATTATGTTTTCAGGTTTACCCATTCAAAGATCTGTTACTACTGCGTTGTTATTTAGTTGTGCTGCTTTAAAATAATTTGTTTTGGCATCTATCTACTACCTACCCAATAAAATATAAAAAGTTCCAAGAAGCCCTTATTAAGAGCGATGACAAGACAATGGTATTTTTTTTATCAGGCAGTGTGAATGCCAGATTTTTGTTTTTCAGTTTTTTTTCTTCATGGAATTGCTTTTTTGTTTTTGTTTTGAAATAAAAATTTTGTTTACCAATTAGTAATTAGCAATGAGTGAGTAATAATAGTAGCCATTGGGCTAGACACGCAGGTGACATTTGAGAAATTATATGCGTAAAATCAAGTACCTAAAAATCTAAAAGTAGCCATAGACCCAATTTCATGTGTAGGAAAAATGTCTTTGTTTGGTGTACCTTTTCCTGTTGTTATCTCTGGTGTTTTTAGCTAACAAAATAATTTATCGTTCTACATGAATAAACAAATTTCCCTTTTCCCGGCATGTGTACTATTTGCAAGTTAAAAAAAATGTGATGGTATCAATAAATTTCAACTGTCTTTTAACGATAAAAAAGATGATGATGAAAAGATTGTATTTGAATCAGACCTCCTGCGGTTTAACTATCTTATCGTATCTCTCAAACAATCAAATTACACCACCGAGCAAAATAAGGACATTAAGAGTTAAGTTTGTTTATCCAGAATTGAGTAGAATGTCAAGTAATCTAGCTATCAACACGAACCCAATTTTTTTGTCAGTGCAACAATTAGGATGATATTGCCTCTCTTGTAACAACTAGCATTACCCTCATTAGAAAATAGGTAATTCCAGTGGTGGATGTAATCATGTAAAAGCAGGAAACATAACAAACAGGCTTTTTTACCCAGCCAAATTAATTTCAAGTTTGCTCTTGTGTACTAACTAACACTAGCAGCAATCACAGAGGTAACAAAGGTGAGCAAAGTGAGCTCTAACTAATTGACATCTCAAACATGTCAATAATCTTGTGGAATATTACAATGCATGTTTATTTACATCCACTGTCGTACGTGCTGTTGCTACTGCCGCTGAGACGAGATATTTATGTACCGCTTGTTAACATTAACCTAATTTTCATGAAGACAAGGAGAGTTAAGCGAGTCAGTCTGTACTGCCATGTGCGTTTAAAAAATTAGGATAAATATGCTTTATAGAAATCTTAAATTGAAAATTCGAAGCATAAAGTGTTGTCAAAGTTTGGAATTTGGTAAACCGAAAATGCGATAAGGTCATAATTGCTACTGAATACAACAAACTAGGTCTCAACAAGAGACAAAAGTGTTGAGCCAGTGGTAACGTGACCAGTGACCACACGATGAATGAGTTATTCATTCAAACTTTTTTGCTAGACTGTAGAAGAATGATCATCTGCTAATTTTCTAATTATTTATGATTATCCCTTTTTAATGTCTGATATTTTGCCATCTTATGAGCCCACTTAATACTTGTTTGTCACATATCAAGTTGTTGATGTGGAAGGAAATGAAGGCTAATGATAATAATATGTACTTATTTTTGACAAATACACGTTGGTCAACATGTTTAATCGATCAAATGATCTGAGTCATTTTTTTGTCATGTCATGCATTCCAACTTGTTGTGTAGTACATGTCGGATGTCGTGGTAGACTGCAATGCTCCATGGCACGTGGACTGTGCAAAATGTGGACGTTACGTTACTCACATACATACCTACTTTTATTGTCATCAGGCATGTTATGAAGACAATGTTACCAAATGGAAAAAGTACAACAACGGCATGAAAATACAATAGATAATCTAGTTTTGCCTTTGTGCCATCATCATCTTATCACACTACAAGAACGCAATATGATAATAATATGATGATGTGCAAGCAAAACCGAAACTAAAAAAAATATTTTATTATTATCATAATTAGATTTATAGAAAACTTACAATTTCCTGCTAGTAGTGGAATGGTTGACAGGGGTGGATTTCAATACGCTTGCAAAGTCAGCAACAACTGTATATCATAGGGTGTATATACAGTGTTTTCCAATAGTGAATTTCCCCTTTGTGCAGAAACTGCCTTTTTCTCCCTTGTCGATAAAAATGCAACAAATAAAACTAAAGAGTTCTAAAGTTGTCTTCTGGACTGGACCCCACCAACAGAGATGATAATGACTATAGGTGGCAATGAATGATGTGTAGATATTTTTGGCAAAGATTTTACAAGAAAAATCCGTGTTACACCGTTGTAACTTGTACTTTTTTATTTTTTATATAAAAAAATCTTTTTTTCTCTCTTCTTTTAAACTGATTTATTGGTCTAATTAACGACAATGGTATATACTAAGAAAACCACTTGACTGGCAGGAAGACGTATTGTAATAGCTGCTATTAAAGTATCTGAAGCTAGTCCAGACTTGCCGTATTACGGCTCTTTGTCTTACTTCCGACCTAGCCATTTACAAAAAGCTTCTTTGAACACTTTATTTTTTTTTGTTTCAGATTTTTTTACTTGGCAAAAAAAATTCTTTTATTTGTTTTTATTTGCTAAGAAATTTATGACAACTTTTTTTTCTCCTTGTTAGCTCAGTTGGCAAGAACATGAAGAACTATTACTGTAACGGGAGTTTTTATTGGAAAGTGCTGAACAATGAACATCAAACTGAATTATTAGCTGATTAAAAAAAATATATGCTGTTCGTTTAAGACTGAAGCGAAATTTAGATTATGAAGATGGATGATAGAATGCGACCAAAACTGCTTTGGCAGTGAAATAGACTGATTTCAACCGGCTTTTAGAAAGTGGATCTTCAATAATAATCTTCAGAGTAAACTTATTGATCATCCATGAGCGACATAATATAAAAGGGTTGAAGAGAAATGAGATGGGTTGGACAGACGTTCAATTACGTTGGTCGTGTGTGTAGCATGCGTTCAGAGTATTTTATTACTTCACTCAGTGCCAGCATAGTGAGTTATAAGTTATAAGCATATAAATGTACGTGTGTACCTATGCTATTTATAGAAATAGATGTATGTGCCTATAATGAAAGGTGCCTGTAAGTAGTAATGACTCAAATGACTCAATCTTAATAGGCACTCTAAATACGACATGCTGTCTTTGCGTGAACCTGACAGAAAGTCATCATCATCATTTTCTTCTTATCATTAATAGCGATCATATCATATCACAACAACTCCTTAAATAGTAGTCGTCTTTCGCTGATCTTTGCATTTTCTTCTCATCAATGGCCCTGTTTATGTATATGTGAGGAATGTATGTATGTCTTAATAACAAATGTGAGTTTTACACATACTTATGTCCTGAAAATTGTACTTATCACAAAAATAACTGCGCGACCAAAGTATCAACATATTTTGTCTTTTTGAGAGAAATATAAAAAGTATCACTAGAATATAATTTTTTGGTAGCGTCGTCGGTATTAAATGTAAAATTTGTGCTGAATGCATACATCGTTGTATTGACATAAACAGGAGATGAGCGATTCATTTTTTTCAGGATTTACAAATAAATGTTATACGTGGTTTGAGCCAAAAATAATAAATTGGGTATTTGTATTGCACCTACTAGACAATATTTTGTACCAGGATTTCCAATTTTCTAATATATTAATGACATCTACACAAACAAGACTTGCATCAATTATTTTCGTAACACAGAATGCCGGACAGACGAACATCGTTATTCGTTATACTCTACCCCGATCAATCTTTAACATTGACAACACGAAAAATGGAAATATGCATGTACATACATACATCTTTATTGAGAACCCACCAAAACGGTTCAATTGTCACTTGCAAGACATGAAATAAAGCTTTATAAAATAAAGAAACAGTGTTAAAGATGAAAATATTTCTGCAAAATCAGATTGGTTAATGATAGAATAAGACTACTGTCTTATTCAGTACTGAGTTTATTCACGTCTCATTTTGTAGACACCATAAAACTGATTTTCCATTCTTCATGCAGATAAAAATGAACGCAACGTCGCGTCGTCATTAGGGAGTTGACCTTACCATGTCATTTATCTTCGAGAGATATGATTTCATAGTTAAATTTTTTTGCTTTGTATGAAAGCTGATTATTATGTTGAATAAACACCTTTGAAGCATTTTAAGTACCTTGTTTGCCAATTTTAATCTTGTAGTGAACGTTCTGGTCGTTTTAGTTTCAAAGTTGCTTCTGGAAAATGATTTTATCATGCAAAGGTCAATGTTTTTACTTAATTAGTCAGTGAAAGATCAACGCAGCAGACAAAATCATAAAAATCATTCAGGGATCACAGGGTATCGCATTATCTATTCATTAGAGGGCGAAAGATGTAGAATTTAATTTATAGAGTATTTTTTTTTTGCAAATGGCACATACTTGAACATTGTGGAGATTTTCTTGTACTTACCGATGGGGTTAAATGAAATTTTGCTGCGTTGCAAACGATATTCATAATCACTAAAAGAAATCGAGTTACATCTACATACACTAGAAATAATGCATAATATTATGCACTTGTAGAAGATAGAATTTCACTTGTTCGCAAGGTCAGCTCTTCAGCGCATTTTTATCTGGTTTGTCAGTCTGTTAAGGTTATAGAATCAGCATAGATTTTTAATATGATTTGATGATTATATTGACATGAAAATTGTGTTATTGAGTCATTACAATACCGACGAGGTAAGTCAGCCTAAGGTTTTCTTATATAAGTTGTGAAAATGCGTGAAACAATGCACCTAAAATTAGCAAGGACGTATACGGAAAGGTAAGTAAACAACACTCGTAATCGTTCAAAATAATTTCAGAATTACTATTGAGCTACGCTGAGAAAACACAAGCATCATCATTTTCGTTGGAAAAACACGAACATTAGGGAGAAACCGTCAAAACTGATTTCTTAAGTCTGGAAAAGTACTGAAGTCTCGCAACCGAATAATGCCAGAAAAAAGCGAAACATTAGCCCACTAAATTAGTGGCAATTCATCAATGTGTTTTGCCTACTTATAAAGAGAAAAGGTGCGCAATAAACGTATAAAATGTAACAAAGTCCAACTTGGCAAATATTTTTTTCTGGTTGTTAAAAATTTATACGCACAAATACAAATGTACCAGATATGAGAAATGTATCCACTGGTAATTATTTTATGAAAATTATGAGTATACAGCTAAAAATAACTCATAGGTATACTCCACTTCAGTCAGTATTCGGTGAACTCATCTCAGACTCTAATTTGAACTTGTTAAAACTGTACATACGCGTAATACGCGTCGCGTATGTAACTACAGTATTTCTATGTATCATTTTCATCACTGTTACGATACAGCAAAAAGTGTAAAAGAAAAATCGAGAATTATACCTAAATGTAAATTAATATACTGGTCATGCTGTTTACAAACTAAATTTTCAAAACAATTTTGTGCAAATAAGATAAAATAAAAATAAAATATGAAACAGCTCGGTTGTTGCAACAAAATGGAACATTTAAACGGCGTCGACACACGGACAAAGTGACCATGCCCATAAAAATGATATTACATTTAGGTAATTATGAGTTTCGACTGATGAAGTCCTAAGTACGAACCAAGAAGGCTAGCCGGTCAACCGCATTGATCTTGTCCAGACCGCGGCAGTCGCAACTGGATGTTTATATATATTGTGTCAAGAAGACAGTGTCACTTCATGTACAAAGAAGAGACGGATCATGCCTCCAGCGAATGACAAATTTTATTCGTTCTTCTGAACCCACATTCATTTCTCATTGGTAAGAAATGCTACGTCAACGGCTAATTTTGTCTGTCCTTAAAATGCTTTAAAATGGTTGGGAAAACACAGATATATCATAAGCAAATTTATTATGATACACCTCACATCACATTTTCCGTAAAAACGACGTCAAAAGGTGCTCATTGCGTTGATTTAGTTCAAATTTTATCAATTGACTCTATTGGATGACACGCCTTGTACAATTCGTCACAAGAAACACGCCAAGTTATCAAATTAAAATGATTAGCAAATAACTGCCTCATTGTTTCATTTTAGTGGTTAATACCTTTTCTTTAAAACTGTCATAATGTGTATGAATCTGTGAATTATGGCATGTCACATATGGTATACAACTTTTTTTTTTACTTTGCAAGATTTTTTTATGACTTACTTATGTATGTATGTATGTAATAAAATGCTCCATAAAAAGTAAATTTCAACTTGTGCCATTTTTATTTCCTTTTTTTTCTTTTAACAAATTTTTCTTGGTTTCTTTCGTAGTTACATACCATAAGTCGTCGTACATCACAAAATGCACGCTAGTCATGTAACAATTACGTTTTTAGTAACATTATATAATAAAACTTCTATCATCAAAGTTATTATTATGAATATTATTTATCCTTATTATTAAATAAGTATTCATTTTACCCTTAAAACTAGTTAATAGTAGAGTAATAGTAATTGTAGTACCATTTTGTTTCCAGAAAGAAGAGCAATCAATTAATATTATCTTATTATATTTATTTTATATATAATTTATTATAGTATAATTATGTAGCAAACACATTCACACCACATCACTGAATGTTATTATTTTTTTTTGTCGTACGTAGCCTCTTAATGCATTGAATTCAGTGTTGTTATATCTTTTGCATACACATTCGATTACTATAATCCATGAGTTTTTTTTTCTCGTGTGTGTTTTGTGCTTGAGTGAGAAGAGTTTTATCTTTGAAACAACAGGTATCACTTATGTTTTATCAATATTTTTATGTTACGCATGAGTGAAACAATATTTCAGTGTAATAATCATCAGCAGTAGTACTTAAGGGATGTCGTCTTTCCAACCATTTCACAGAATTTATTTTTTTATAATGGAAATAAATCAAAAAGACTATACTATTATTGTTTATTATTATTAAAAAATGAAAACAACTATATACCTAAAAGTACTCCTACAAAAGAGTGCACAACTTTGAAAAAATGGTATAATATGATAATCTCGTTTAGTCTTACACGCCTAACTTACAACAACAGGCAAAACTATAGACAGTGCTAGGTGTGATTTTTATATTTTAATAAGATTAATTTAAATATCACTGGAAACAATCCTGTTGAAATTTACAACACAACTGAACGGGTTTTTTTTCAGAAGTATAGCTAAATAACACTAACAAATTTCTTGCACCATTCTTTACTAAAATTGATTGAAGTTTGGGTGTCAATATAAGGATTTACGTCCTGTGTTGCTGTGTGTCCTCTTTTTTAATGAAATAGTCTAATTTTTCTTACTGACTGCCTAACTAATAATATGTAAGTATGATTAATGCATTAACATCGCACCGTTTTTGTATCCTATCGACATCAATTGTTCTATTAAAACATCTACTAAATTCTCCCTACTTGATCATGCACCTTTTGCTTGTTAAAAAGTATCAAATAGAAAATGGTCGTTTCTCTCAGAAGATTACTGCTAACTCCTAGCCGATAAAAATCCTTTAACAACAATGAAGTAGAAACCGTGTGTTGATGGCTTGGCTTGTAGAGGTTAACTGCATGGTTAATAACAATAATATAACATGTTAAAATCTACTTATGCTTCTTTTGTACGAGACTTTTGCTGCGTGAGAGAGATAGAGAAAATGGATAAAACTACAGTTAATAAAGTCACTTGTGTTCATTCCAACGACAATTTTTTGCAAGATGCCTGCCTAAACAAATCTGATCATTATTTTGTTATTTTTAAGTTTCATGATCGTCGTAGCTGAAGCTTCTCCATTGCATTCTTTTTCTTGCAAAAAAAACTGAAACTTTAGTGTATGGATTGATTGCTGAAAAAGTTCTGCTGCCTGCAGTTAGAACCAGTTTTATTTTTAAATTATTTTTTTTTGGTCAGGATTTCTTTTATCTCAGGAAAAACGGTTATCCTTTCTTTATTTTATAGTGTTGTTTTCGCGAGTTTATTAGAGTTTGTAGGTATATTTTCTTGAAAACATGAACAGCCTTTTTTTAGCCAGCAGAATTTCAACTATAGTTTATTTTGCAGAAGGCATACTATGTGATAGTGTGAACAAGTAGAAGTTTCTTTTATTGAATGCAAAAAAATGTATGAGTTTGGGATTTTTGAAAAAAAAATGAGTCACAGAAAATGAAGAAAAGATACACAAGAAACTATTAAAGTTGTTTAGGCAGAATTGAAAACTACTTATTTGTTCAGTTGATTTAATTAAATGACTGTACAGCTGTCTATATAAAAAAGAGTGTATAGAGCTGTGGTTGAACACAATAAGCACACAGATTCTCTTAAAAATTATGCAACAACAGAGGGAACATCCTGCTCATGCC
>JAHZMZ010004974.1:0-10841 GCA_027743805.1 Lepidocyrtoides sp. E14
CGCTCCCTCAACACATAGCTGCGTATAGTACACACAGAGCCTTTGATTCAATATAGGCGTCATCCAACAAAATTATTTCATCAATGTCCGGAACACAACCGCCGTCGGCATCCCCCGATTAACTCTACTGGTTGCTCCCATACTTTTATGAAAGAGTAAGCTCGTTAGGTACGAACCATTTTACTCGCATTAGTTCCTCTACTTTATTTTCGCTCGACTTGTTACGATTTATTGAATGGACGAAGCCTTGTACTGAGAAGCTCCTTTCAATACCAGCGCTGTTAGGAGTAATCTGAATCCGACGGACGCTATCATATGGGTCTTCAATTATGCCAACAAACATGTGGCAACGGATAATTTGCATATTCAACGCAAAAAATTTCGTAGAAGGCAATGCTGTCAATTGAGACACTAGAGCATTTCATTGCTGCTGGGAGACTGTTAATCTGACTTTCTTGGCATAGGACTGTAGCGTCATCTATACATCGAAGTACCATTTGAAGTCACGTTTATATGTAATGCCACGATGTTGAGAATCCAAAAGATTTGCCTTGTAATGATATAGTGTAATATTTTTATCAGCTCTGTGAAGAAAAAATTGTTTGCCTTGTTAATTCCGCAAGGATGAAGGGCTTGAGTAGGTTGGGGATATTTTCCTTTTTCCTCATAATATCCGCGTAACTTAAAAAATTATTAAAGTTAATCCAGTTCATGTAGCAGCAACCCTGCAGAATTGCTCGGTAGACTGTACAACAACTGTTTTTGAATGCAAGTAATTTTTCGTTCTTCATCAAATCATAACCTATTACTTTGTATTTCTTGGAATTCAATTAGTGATAAATATAAGTTTGTAATTTTAGTACATTTAATTCAAAATGGCGAACTGAGAAAACGAAACTTATTATGCGATCTGCTGAAGCTAACACCGACCAATAATGACTCTGCGGCACTCACGTATCATTATCATCATGTTGTCCGCTCACTAGCTCAAATTTAGCGGAGAGAATGTGTTAACAGCAGCACAATATTGAGTAAATTCGATACAATGCGAATGTGTGCAAAAGCTACAACCTAAGTACGTAACGTTAATATTTACACACAATACAACAGACCAATTATATGCTAAATGCTTTACATTTTACATGATAATGATGGGAGTTGTCAATTTGTCAAAGCGAAAAATATCGTGATATTTGACATATTGACACGACATAAAAATGACATGTCAATTAGTCAATGTCAAAAAAATGAACACGCGTGACATGGACATGTGCCAATGTCCAAAATGTCAGCCAACCCTACTGCCAGTGACGCCATGCTTTCGTCACCAAAGCAAGTGGTTACTAACGCAATGTAACTGCTTAATAAGAATGAAAATATTAAACTTAAAATTATGAAGTTTTGCACATGAACAGTAATGTTCTTCGTAACGTTTATTTATTGTCATAGTCAATTACATGATAATGACCATTTCCAATTTCAAGTAATGCAAAAAAGTCAGTTGTATACTGCATAACTAATGGAGTTTTTTATATTAAGTTATAAACTAGTACAGTAAGTAGTAAAATTGGTACAGCGTACATGCTATAACCTATTAACACTTTTGATTTATACTAATTTTTTTCTGGTATTATTATCTCCCGTTTTAACTGCCACGGGGTATTTCAAAACTAAAAAACACCATAATAGTTGACTTGTAATTGCAGATTGGATATCAATAGATACCCCACATGCCATATCTGGCTTAAACTTTAGCGTTTAACAATTTTACCGTTTTAATCGTCACGTGGTGTTTCAAAATTTCATAGTGTTTTATGAAACATAGATCCTATAATGGTATGTTATGACTTAGAATTGGTAACGGTTTATAACGGTTGCAGTTGACCTTTGACCCCCATGAACGAATTTGACCGAGCCATTTTGATGGTAAAGCGTTTGCAAAAGTCAGAACTGGAAAATTTTGTTCCGTTCGAAAGTTAGAGCACGAACGGACAGGCGGACAGACATGCTAGTAGCTATCCAATAGGTACGGCTGTACCCAATGCATGAAATGATGACTTGCTTTGCAATTTACCCGTGCACTTAAGTTACCATGCATTATGTTTTGATGGCCTAATAGTTAGGTAAATGATTTTCACCAGTCTGTTCACACACGAACATTGAGCATAGCATGACTCATTGATTTTAATAATTTTACCTTGATGACCATCATTGGCATGATGATGACGGTGACTAAAGGTGACTTCATGATCGTTTTGTATAACGTTGATTTGAGCAAGTGAAGAGTCCAAATTTGTCGCAATCGTAATATTGTCTCATCGTGTTACGACTCATATTATTCAACCTCCACTACAATGACATGAATGAAAAGGTATCACCAGGTAAAAAGTTGTACATCACTCTCATAGTTGGACTCACAATTATGAGTGTACAGTGTACACGCTCTTATTTGGGACTGTTCCAAATAGTGTTTAGTGTTTATTCATCATCATCATAAATTAAAATGACAATATAATTTTTGGTTGCAGGCAAAAATTATTTCTGGTCAGTCAGTATAGTTTGCAAAGCATTGTTATGACTCTCTCAAGTTCTTCCTTTGTAATTGTTACAAAACTATGTCAAAAAGCATGGGAATAGTTAGCTTAAAAATATTTATTTGACAACTAAAATAAACACAATTTTCAATTCAACACTTTTTTGCTTAAAATGTTAAAATGCATAACATGACCAAAGGATTAGTGACTACAGTTAAGCCTTAAGATAGAAGAACACTTTCTTGGGGTGAAACTTTCCATTAACAGTGTGGAACACATAAATGAATGGTAGCTGATGTCTCACCAAAATCATGAGTGCATCATGATCTAAGGAACGAGTCATATTAAAAAGGATAGTCCTTGTAAATTTTTTCCTCTGTGTATATGTGTATCATTTTACTGGGTAGCTCATATGCCTTATGAAATCCTCATATTAGGTAACCCCACCCCTACGGCCGTACTTGTGATAACTCGTGTAAATGAAAGGAGTCCACAGGTATTCGTCAGGCACTTGAAAGATGAAAAATTGCTATAACTCTAGAACGACAAATGGCATCGACACCAAATAAACATCTTGCTAGGGACTGAATGACCTGTTTGGGCCCACAGGTGTCCGGAAAATTTGATTGAAATCCGCCAATATCAAAATCCGTTAAGACCCAACAAATCGATTGTCACCAAATTTGATACAACCATAATTAAAGGACAGATGATTTTGATCTGGTCGCATTTAAGTAACCTAACTGCCTATCTGCAGATAAATTTTTGTTTCCAGTGCAATTAAATTATTTTAGTTTAAACACCAATGTTTAGTTGAAACGCTTCGGGTCTTAGAATTGCATGGTACATTAGATGTAAAAATATGAAATATAATTAATTTGGATTAAACTTAAATTAAACAGCAAAATTTGCTTCGTATAATGCAAAATAAATATTGCATCACGATTGACCATTTCATACATTCTACACTATTAGCCAATAAAATTTACGTAATTATACACGTGCTTCATTTTTATCATTTTTTATTTACGTTGAATCATCCGGCACACAGACACAGACGTCGTAATTCGATATTTACCAGCAGTCCCGTGCTTTTTCAAAATAACGTGGTTTTTGTACTACATTCGGGATTCAACTTATGTAAATGACACGCACTATAATCTCACATCACAAAAAACATGAATGAAAAACCCACACGCAGGTGTTTCCAATCTATAACACGTAATATTAAGAAAAAACTGGAATTATTCATAACGAAAAAAAAATTATTCATGGCACAACAAATATTTATAACATCTTCAGAATGTAATGGAAGATACCTCTCAACACCGTCCATTGCATGGAAAAGTATTTTTTTGAAGCAAATAGTAAAACGTTTCGTAAAATGGTTTAGCGTTAGTGTTCCTACTCCAGATACCTTATGACAATGTAACAATATTTATTTAACGTAACAACCAATGACAACCTGTATGCTAATAGTATACTATTTAAACATGTACCTGAATTTTGAAGCCGCAACGGTAATAATGATGAATGAGCTTGTTTTAGTAAACAAAATATACATATCTACAAAACTGAGCCAACAAGCAAAATTAAAAGTAGCAGAACGAAACACATTGCAAATGGTACTTTGAATATGTTTATTTTTGACATTGATACGGCGGTGCAACTGGTGAGCAAGTGTTATCATGTCTGGTAACTGATAACACTGTAAACATTACGGAAACAAATTTCATACAAGCATGATGTTTGTTCTGTAGTCATGATTTCTCACATGACAATTGATTTTTCTTGTTTCTGTAAATAAAAACCATTTCCATATTCATAAACCCGTCACTTTCTACATCAGTTGAATTTTAACCATGTATTACTAGCATAAGTGGCATAATGTGATACTACTGAATCTTATTTGAGAAATTGAGAATTCAACTGAACTCATTTTTATACTTTCCTTCCAAGGTGTTACTGTTCATCCTGTTTTCTGTAAAATTTAAGAATCCACATTGCAACTTTCACGTGAAATTATCGAAAAATATTACTTGTGACAACTGAAATTCTGTTCTCATTTTCGGATCAAACTGTATCACATTGAGGATGACGGTTTACATGAAGTACTACAAAAACAAAAGCCTGTAGTTGCGGAACATTTTTAATCAACGAAATTAACAAGTGGTAGCAGTTCTTTTCCATAGAGAAAATTTTAAACTCCAACATACAATGGAAAAGGAATTTCCAGTTATCTACCTTATAAATTAACATACTCTGGAATCGTATGAGCTATTGTCTTTAAATCGGCACTTCTTATGTCGATTGTCGAAATAGAATGCCAATAAAAATAGGTACAAAGTACAAAATATATTGCAGTGCTTATTGCAAGTATGTACTTACTTTTCAGCATGTATTGCCAGCATTCAAATTGAGAGCTTTCATTGCGGCAGTAATTAAATCTGTCTGCTTAAAACGTGATTCTTCAATAAACCCGCACAAATCCTTGTTTTGTTTTATTTTGTATAATTAACGGTACTTGTGGTTGGGATTGTTCAATGTCTGACATTTTAATAAAAAAACAGTAAATATTTTTTTGTGATTGATTAGATATGATGTTGCAGTGTTCAGTTCAAGTGTTATTCATCTACATAATTACTATACGTATTCACTTTCAAATTTGTTATCGCATGCGAATTGCGATTACCACAGAATTAGAAGATATAAAAAACTTATTGATTTATCATGGTTAATTTAACGTTACCTGAAATACATTACAGTAAAAGCAAGCTTATCAAGAAAATGAGGTGAGCGCATATCACCAATGTTAGCCTTTTGGAGTCCTATATTACCTGTGTATAATATGATATCCGTTCTGTTATCATTATGCATGGATGGAATGGGAATGTTTCGTGAACAAAGGCATGTGACATTTATGGTTCCCCATGCATACACCCGTACGGCCGTAGTACATCTTTTACAGCGAAATGAGTAATGATACTTGACTGATTAGGGGTGTTGTGTAAGAGAACAAGAAAATTGCCTAAATAATGTGCATGAAAATGATTAGTCATTAGTTTTTACATTTAACTGTTACTGATAGCAAGTCGTTTTTCAGATAGGACATTGCCACATAAACAGTTTCAAAAAACATTAGATTATGAACAAATATCTAGTAAGAAGAAACCCATTGTCAAGGCATGCTAATGATAAGCATAATCGACGTTAACTTTGAATTGATATTGCTATACGAATAAAAAAAGAAAAAAATGGACAATGATTTGTATGAAGTTGAGGAAATTAAAACTTCGAAACTGGATACCGTTGTAGAAGCTGTAACCACAATTGGTACTCAAGTTAAGGTGAGATCAAAGAAAGTCAGAAGCTGCCGTTGGTCAATGAAACGAACTGATTGAAGATATGAATATTTTCCTTAGAACAAGGTTTCCAGGGTTTTTGAAAAGAAGCTAGGTAAATCTTATTATGATTACGAGAAGGATAACAGATCTGAAAGCCTGTTAAGCATCAGCAGTCAATCTCACAGGTAAATAAATATGGCTAATTTAATCGAATTTTGACTATTTGTACTTATTTGTTATAATGGTAATAAAAAATGATGCAAGATAAAACAAAATATTTTAATATAGACCGCAGTACTATGGATCGTTTCCGTCGACGTCCAACGGGGTTGGCAATGGGTTTCATCCGAATGCTCCTGTTTCGTCGACATCACCAGAGCTTCCAAGTGGACACCCATTAAACGCAGAAAATTATTTGAAGGAATTTGCTAATACTCTGCCAACAATCAGTATAGACAAATTTTCTAGTTCAGAAAATTCCTATAATGCGCGGAAATTTTCAGATTTTGAATGCCCTCAGCCTAATGTAAAATATGACCTTTTAACTGTGGATACAAAGTAAGTGCAAGAACTTGGCGGAATTCCATTTTTCCTTTCTCAAGTTATATCTAAAAAATACATAATTGAATTAAAATACTAACTAAACCTTGCACAGTTTGGACGGGAAATCAGGTCATGTTTGTGCATGTTCAACTAGCGGATTCAACAGTGGTCTTCCATCTCCTGCGGGAACAGGTGTTGCAAGTAATTCTTCAGAAGAGTCTGAGGTGGAAACATTTACATGGAAAAGATATTTGAAAATAGCTATTGTGGTCTTATTTTTCCTTTCTGCTGCTGTAAGTATTTTAGATATTTTTTAAATGTATACTATTGAAAATGATTGCTTTCTGCTTGCTCCAAAATATTTCCACTGAATTTCAGACTGAAATATTATATTTAGGTTGTAATAACTTTAACAAATGAAGATACTCTGCATTTGGTCCAAATAAGTGCATCACGAGATACACCTTTCTGTGAGCAAATTTAATTAGAAGTTGCCAATCATGATTTGGAAAATCTCAAATAAAACAAACCTGCAGCAACCAATCATAATAATATCATGTGATATTTTAAACTTTCTCAGCTTTTCCTATGAAAACATTTATCCCGTTTTCTCCATGGTTTCCATTGCTAACTGTGAGCGTCACTGGAGCGTTTGCTACTCCGGAATTTGCCAACACAACCAAAGATAGACTGAGAATATCTGTGAACATAGAAGATGCACATGATGGTACCAGAGAGGTGAACAATAACTTGACGCTTTTTCAATGTGTTTTTGAACAAAGAGGTAAATAAAATGTTAAGGTTTATTTTTTTCATAAACGCAGAGCATAAGTGAAGTATGGGTAATTCCAATTTTTCCAAGTACAAGTCAAGTGTCTGATCTAACTCTTAGTCACACGTTTAGTTTGAAAAACTTGTCTGAGCTGTAAGTTGTTACTGATAATTTTTATCCATAAATTGTTTGTATTTTTCAAATTATTTTAAACATTGATTTATACTATTTTAAACTAGCTTCTTAATGAACGATGACGACAGCTTCTCCCTGCTATTCGAAACCACAACGGAACTAAGTTTTCCCATGTTTATGTCATTAAAATTGCTACCAAATTTCATTGAAAATGGTGCATTGTTTGGGGGATTAGTTATACTTGGCTTGTACATTCTTATTATATTCGAATTGATCAATCGAACTCTTTCGGCAATGCTGGCAGCAACCGTGGCAATTGGAATATTATCTGCGTTTCGTGAAGTAAGTATAGCAAAACTAATACTTCTTACTAACATTGAGGGGTAATTTTTTTCCAACATGCTCATATTGAATTAACTCTTCTCTTTATGTCTATTATTAAGAGGCCAACTACAGAAGAAATGGTATCCTGGCTGGATATGGAGACACTCATTCTCCTGTTCTCTATGATGGTCATGGTTTCAATACTTTGTGAAACCGGCTTTTTTAACTATTGTGCCTTCATCATGTATAAAGTACATGCGATAAACTTTTTAAATGAAATTTTGATTGTTTTTAAGTATTCTACTTAAATAAATGTCAGGCAGAGCTTAACATATATATTTGGCGATGATCTTAACGTCTAGGTTACAAACGGAGCGATTTGGCCTATGGTTACTTCTCTTTGCATCTTTACTGCTGTTTACATCATTTGTAACTCACATGGTAGTGGGAATAATTCCAGTAATGATAACGTCTTATATCCAGCTTAGAATAATGTTTCGATCAATGAGTTCGTTACAGTTTGAAGTGCCTTATGAAGTTGCAGGTGATGCTCTATGTTGTAGATAAAATAAAGCAATTTCGAAAATACGGAAAATAAATTAACACCATTGCTTTCACCCTACCTTTAGAACTCAAGCGAGAAATAGATGTGTGGAGTCGCGCAGTGGCATCCCTTTCTTCATATTCCAAGGATGAAATTGATGTGAAAACGATTTTGCAAACAAAGGTTCTTCGTTTAAAAAGAGAGTATAAGATGAAGAGAAAAGTGGGAGGGTAAAGAAGTATAACGAAATTGTAAATATTGCATTGGTAAATTATGAATAAAATGCTTTTATGCTTGTATGAGAACATTTTTTGCTTTTTTTAGTCAAACTGAGGAAGGATATAAAGCCACTTTGGCAGAGCTAGAAGAGTCGGTATGACTAGAGGCCATTTTGTTTAAACTTTTCTTGGAAAATGTATGCTTGAAAACGAATTTTTTATGTTCAATGGTGCTATGTGATTTCAGTGCCGAATTAAGGATTGGCCGTTATTGATCAAGTGTGGGATAGTGCTTACAATAGTCATTATTCTTTTTTTCATCCACTCTATTCCGGAACTAAAACTTTCCATGGGATGGACTGCTTTGCTTGGTGCAGTTCTTTTACTTACTCTGGCTGATCGTAGGGAACTCGAAGGAATTTTTGCACGAGTGGAATGGTCAACTTTGATTTTCTTTTCTGCGTTATTCATTGTGATGGAGGTACAGGAATTCCCTGCTTACACTGAATAAAATGTCGAAAAGTATAAAGTTTGGCAATAAAGCGTACGACTGTGTTTTAATTTAAAACAGGGAGTTTCCAGACTAGGCCTGTTGGATTGGATAGGCAATCAAACAGAAACTGTGATTCTCAATGTAAATCCAGAATCAAGAACCATTGTTGCCATACTTATCATTTTGTGGGTTTCTGGCTTGGCTTCTGCGTTTATCGACAATATTCCATTTACAACGATGATGATAAAAATTGTCACCAGGGTGTCAACTTCGTTGAAATTGCCTCTTAATCCTCTAGTATGGGCATTGGCTTTTGGCACATGTCTCGGTGGTAAGAATAAAATGGTTTTCAGAAGCCTAAAATATTATGCATTCATTTTATTTACTTTCATACTATTACTATTGATCAATAGTATCTCATTGTAATTATTTTTTTCAAATAAGGCAATGGAACTTTAATTGGCGCATCAGCCAATGTGGTTTGTGCAGGTGTTGCGGACCAACATGGTTATCGTTTCTCCTTCATTGAGTATTTCCGGTAAGAATTAATAAAATTTTTGCTGAGTTATTCAACTTTAATTTAAAAGTGGCATATTATGTCAAAAAATCATTTTGTTTTGGAATCTATATTATTTTAGAATTGGATTTCCAATGATGATCGTATCACTGATAATAGCTTCCATTTATCTTACCGTCTGTTATTACATAGGGTTTTATTAGATGAGAGCAAATGCTAAAGTCTACAATACCCATTCAATAATACTACCACAATAACGTGCATAGTCCTTTTATAAAAATGAACTAATTATAAATAGCTCTTATTTATACAAGAGTAGTGTTTGTAGCCAGCGTGGTTTATTTACTTTCTTCCTTCCTTATCAAAAATTTTGTAGACCAAAGCACATGTTGTAACAACAATGTAGCGCGAGTAAATGCATTATTAAATAAATGGTGTACGATACGTATACAAAAGTCGACAAAATTAATTTCTAAGCGGGATTTTATTTAGAAATGATACTATTTAATTAATATTATTTTTCGAGCGTGCTGTTAGCTGTGCATGCAATATGACTTTGCATATAAATAATTTCTGTACTTTCATATTATATTGCAACTGCTTTCATTTAAGAAATTCAAGACTTAAGCTTAAATATAAATGTTGTCTGAGTTTAAAGCAGAGCTTGTAAACATTTCCACCCATAATACCTGCATGTTGAATTCTTCAGTTTGGCAATGAGTAAGGTGCACGTTCAGAAATACCCTCTTTTATTTAAAGAAAAAGAATGCGGTAGAAAATAAATAACTAGCGATGAGACTATTATCATTTTGAAGTAAACCGAGCGAAATGCCAAAAATACTTGAACGATAAATGAAAAAGAATGAGCAGAAATGTCGCTCTAAATTTTATGGTGCTTTAGCCATAAAAACCTAACTAATTTCAAAGAGAAGCATGGCATTTAATATCCTTGGAAGTCCAAGCTGATCCACAATCAAAGGAAGTTTTTTACCAACCAGTCTCCTTAAAAAGATTCTCGTTTGATGCTGAAGTGTTTTGGGATTACGAGAAAGGTTTAGGAGGTACTCCTTCTGCTCAGCGGACAATGCAGAGCATCTACGGATCATTGGTGGATCAAAATCTTCTGCCGTGTTTGCGAGATCTAAGAATAGCCTCTCATCTTGGGCCACGCTTTGAAGACAGTTGAGGATTCCAAGTGGATGTCTGAATTGAGACTTGAAAATAACTTTGGCACCGTACCTCATTAGCGTCTTAATCACCGTCCGATCTAGCTCTGGATTTGAAGAAAGATATTCGCCAAGAACGGATTTCAGTGGCATTCCATCATCACTTATAACTACTTGATTTGGATCAGCTTCATGGTCCAAGAGAAGGTGTAAAATCGTCAGTCTATTTGGGATGATATCGGAACATACCA
>JAHZMZ010004975.1:0-23236 GCA_027743805.1 Lepidocyrtoides sp. E14
AATGTGCCTAGAAGCTCTTGGTTTTTGTCGAGTGGAAGGGATACTTGCATGTAGGTATATGTCGTGTAATATTGTATCTAATGTGTGTACCTTCTAACTACTCGCCACGGTTTTATATTACTTTGTTTCCGATAACCGACAAATACCTATACACACCTAATATCTAAATGTGTATGCATCGTTTTATGTTTCGATATTCAACCTCATCCTCTTTTGTTTGCATTTGCATTTCATCCTATTTTCTGAAGTACTACTAGTATCATTTTTGGGAAAAACTAACATGAATCGTTTAAGTGAACATGTCACATATTTCTCCAATTTTTTATACATTTCGCCAAAGCTTTGTATTCTCCAATTGGTATGCACAATAAAACAAGTTTGTCAGTATTATGTATCATACATATAGACCAATGGAATACTTTTGTTATTGATGGCGTTGAAAATAAAACTAAAGTAGGTATAGGCGAAAGACAGTCGACAATAGACATGTTATTCAACAGAGATGCTGGAAGAGAAAGCGAAGGGAATCGGTGTGTTTGTTCCCATCCAGATTCAGCCTAGCTTTCTACTCTCATATTCATGTGCACTGTACTCTTAGTTATATTTTATTTATAGAGCATATGTCCCTAAAGAGTTTTCAAATAATCCTGTGTAAAAGCGTCAAGTGAAAGCTAGATGAAAAGTTTGTATGGAAAGTTGAAAAAGTTTTGAGGAGTAATGCTAGCTAGTGTGAGTAAGCTCTATCAAATTTTTAGGCCTTTAAGTACTTCCGAGGATTCATGCATACAAACAAAACCACATTTTTGTAGGTACTTTTTTTAGCCTCTAAACTTGAAGAGTTATGAATTTATCCCTCTGAAGCTTCGCTCTTCATCCCGCATCCAGTTTCTGATCTGACATGAGTGACATGGCTGATTGTGATTGCATTGGGGAATATGAACAATAACAGCATTACTACAAATTACTGTATAAATTGCAGAGATAATATGTGACACTGGGCCAAACCGTTCTGGTTTTTGTTCACTAGTCCATCTAGAAACACTGTCTGAGTTTTTTTAATTTCAGACAGCAGTTTAATACTGTACTCTGCACTATATAGGACACAGTGGTCGCGTAGTAGTCAGTGCACATCTCAATTAATGCCTTATCATAATTGCATGTTACCTATATTGTCTGCCTCTCTTTGCTTAACAGTTGGCAGCTCTAGCACAGTTTTCACGCACCATTTAACAAAGTTGGGTTTTAGGGGCAGTAAAAGATAGACTTTCATAAAAGTAGATGCGATTCCAATTTCCAATGTAATAACGTGTAAACATGCAGCTTTATTCTTTCTCATCTTCAACTGCTCAACATGTGTACTTTTTATTTTCCCTAGAAGTCCTATCCAAGTTGATAATAATGATATTGGTATATCAAAAAAAACAATCATTATGCAAATTACAGAAAATGCAGTACAGCATAGCAGCATGGCTCATTAAATAACTAGGTCGAGTAGAATCATTACTATGATAATCGTAATGAACATGATCACCAGACCGAAAATCAAAGATATTGCTTGACTTGTAGTTTGGTCCGCTTATTCACTGCAGCAAGTGGGTTGTAATGGCACAACAAAAACTTTCCCCTGAAAAATTTGTGCATTATTAAAATGCAAATCCATATTGCATTATAATTTTCTGCAATGATGATAAAACAGCAGACATGTAGCGAGGACTCGTATTCCAGAATTTTGTGTTTTCATTCATTTTACAGATGTGTTTTCCTTTCAATTTTATTTAGGTCAACCCATGAACTGGTGACAGTAGACGGAAATCTCTATGCAATTGGAGGTATGTTCATAATATAATAAACATTTTTCTATATAAATAACTGGTCATTTATAAAGGAAGTCTTCTGCCAAAGTTTTATGGTAGTAGTTTTTAGGTTAAGACTTTGATGTAAAGAGCCCAATGGGCCAATAATCAGAAATTTTTACTTGAGGGCTGGTCAGTATTATTGGATTATGATCGCTCCATGGCTTTATTTGTAATATGTTTTATGTCTTATTGGGTCAGCTTCGAAAACGAACTAAACTTTCGAGGATTTACCAAACTACACGAAACAATTTTACTGCACTACTATTTACCATTCCTTTCAAAAGAGATTCTCAAGTACCCAGAGAAAGTTTTGACTTTCTCCGAAATTCTTATCCTATCATTCACATCCCTAATTCCACTTTTCTATTTGGCATTTCAGTTTTATTTTTATCGTTCAATTGAACACGAAACCATGATGTACTAAACATACAGTATTTTATGCTAGTGCTCAAACATTTTAATTTGCCATCTGAGGTCTGGACTTCTCTTAACTTTCCCCATATCCTGCCATTAACTTTTATTAGATTGCTTTTGTACTGCAATATACTCAATATAATAAATTTCATTTACCAGCCTCAACATTTTCCAGATGAGTTCCCATTTTCATTTATTTGCTTTTTATCTTGTTGACTGACATTTTCACCATGACCAAAGTACCTTCTCTTGGCATTATATTGCTGACAGAGAAAATTGTGTAATCAATATAAGATGAGTACAGACTTGCTTATCTTTACATTTTTTGTAGGAAACGATGGCTCATCTTCCCTTAGTACAGTGGAAAGGTAAATTGCCCTATATTCAGTCTAGCATTCGATTTATTTTGTAAAGGTTACGCATTGCAATAACAATGAAACTTTCCATTCTACTTTCTCTAGGTATGACTATCGTCTAAACAAGTGGAGTCTAGTGAGTGCAATGCTGACCCGACGAAGTAGTCTAGGTTGTGCCGTTCTAGACTGCCTTCCTATCGACAGGATTCCTAGACCGTGTTGACGTTATCAGCACGTTATCCCAAGCATCCTCGAGACTTATGATATTCCATTTAATTGATATTGCGAGATGGTAGCGAGCCAATTAACATTAGATTTACACAATTGTGCATAAAATTTCCTGTTCTTTGATTGACGATGGTACTAAACTACTTCAATCTGTACGTTCCAGTTTAACTATATAGTGTAATCGAAAGAGATCACTTGGATCTTATTCGATTGAAAACCACTATCGTACAGTAAAGAGTAACCATCATCATCATCACTTCAACAAACAATGCAATCAGCGTAAATAGAAGATAGTTACTCAGTAGCAAATGAGACAACTTTCTCCTTCAAAATACATTTAGCTTGTTAAAAGCCTTCGTAAAGAAAGCAGCATTCTTGTCACTAAAAGAGATGATATTTTTGGTTCATTGTTGTATAATTATTGTATCAATACAAGTAGTTAGCCTTTTCAAATGCAATACAAAAGTTTGAGGCAATTATAATTTTTAAAAAAACAATGCAGTTGAAGTTGATTCCTAGAAAATAGGTAACTAGTCGCTAAATGTTGTGAGAAAAACAAAGCTAATAATACGTCCCTTTAATATATTGTGGCTGTAATTTTTTTCTTGATAATTCATAACAAGCCATGAGCGTTCTAAAAGAAACTCGGTGTAACTGCAATGGAAGACTTGACTATTGAAATAACAGATGAATGCAATGATTTATCTTTGTATTTTTGAAAGATGACGAAAAGAATCTTGTTAACAAATGAAAGGATTTGTACGATATGTATATTTTGGTAGATCATTGAAATAATCAGAGTGAAGGCTTAGAAGGATAAAATTATTGGTAAGAAAAGTGATGATTCATTCAAAACAGAGATACGTACGGGTGCAATGGAAATGTAAGAAAACGTGTAAAGTGAAAGGTAAATGAATCGTAGTTAGGGGTTCAACGGACGATTGTCCCTATTCCGTGATTGATTAATAAAGTAAAACGGCAAATGATACAGTTAGAGAAAAAAATAGTCAGAATTTGATGGATTAGCAGTGAGTTCTGCTCCAGGGGAAAGAACCGTATGTAAGTGTATGATTTAATTGGGCTTTCGCACATTCCACCAAATGACAAATATGCACCTAACCTTCTTCAACGTAATAAATAATAATAAATAGAAATACCAACTATTTTGTGTAAAATCCTCATCTAGGTAATAATAAAAGGCTTTTTCTCGTCGACAATGAGTGATTTCAATTTTGCGTTATAAAGTGTTATATATATAATTAAAGTTATTTTTCGTACAAACCACTAGCTTTTAGTGAGTTTGAATAATTTTCATGTGTATTTTATAATGGTCACGACACATGATGATTAATAAAAAAAAAAAATTATTGCCTGTCTTCTTAAATAAAATAGATTTGTAAAGGAACGTAAAAATACAAATAATAATGAGTTTCACCCTTGCATATCTTTTGTACTTACCAAATTCTAATACTAAAATATGATATATACATACCTAGTCATGTAAATATAGTTTTTGAATAGAGATATTAAAGCTGCGTGTAAGATTGTATAGCGTATTGTAGGACATGGGGGCTTGAGGCAAAAAGAAAAAGAGTGAAAGTGGATTGAATGCAAGCGAAGAGAGGAAATAGTACGAGAGCAATGAAAAGAGGCAAGTTATAAATGACAGTTTGTACTTAATAATGGAATATTGAACCAAATGGCTTCTTTAAACTATAGTACTTGTAATACTTATAATTTGTTTGCTAGTCACTAAGTTAGGAATGAATGACTTTTGTAAAAGTTAGATAATATCTAGCTTAACGACAGACTATTCATGAATCGAGACAACTACAATTTTGGTACAATCGTGCTATGACGAGGCCATTTCAACAAACAAACTTGCAACAAAACGTCCTACAACAATGAAGCCACTACTCTACTCACTGTCATTACAGTCTCACTTTTACGGAGACAAAAATACCGAAAAAAACAATTACTGCCTGAAATAAAGGGAGGAGAACAAGATCAAGCTATTAAACTATATTTAATATAAATGGTCTGTATAGTTAATCAAAGGAAGAATACTGTAGGCTCTAACTTTGTACGTCAAGTGACGACAAACAGAAATGATCTTTTTTAAGATTTCATAATTACACTGCCTCTATTCTATTCCACAATTTAAAAGTAGAAAAGGAAGACCAACGAACACTATAATAATACATGTAGATAAACAAAGAACTTCATACATTCAATCCAAGAGTTCCTCACTGCCATCTTGAGAAAGGAACACGTTTCCTGGATAATTCATAGTACAATTTACTTAAAAAACCGTTATATTAAATTAGTACGTGTAACTACTTTGTGAGGAAAATGTGAATGTTTGAAAATGTTGATTACATCACACCAAACATTATTATAGATCGTATTTAAAGTATAAAATTCTATTTGCAAAATACTTAGCTGAAATGTGAATTTACACATGTTGCAGGTCATGCCATATTAATGAAAATTTGATAATATATGATAATTGTACTTTATCCACACAGTTTATGGCAAAATTAATAAAACAATAATAATGATCGCTACTCTGAAAATTTCAATGGTGGTTTTATTTTGTCATTTCTAATGTTTTTTTTTTTTACTTTTATTTTTATTCCCACAAATCTTGCTGACTTGTCTTAAAATGACTCACATCTATGACTATATCACTACAAAAATTGATTATTGTGATTATTATATACAAACTTTGGGAACATGATGAAAAACAATTTGACATCATTCATTATTATTAATCATAACAAACGTATTTTTCATTCATTTATTATTGGAAACGACTACAGTATTTTGTAAACATTTGTATAATCATTCTGTATGCTTAACAAAAGTCTCCTAGAAGAAAATTTGATGAATCCAGTCTAATAATATCTATGTCTATTGATGAAGGCATGATAGGAGTGGGAACGGTGGGGTATCAAAATGTTGCTTTTGCCTTCTTTTTGTCCAAATGATCCAAAGGAGCGTCAAATTCCTTATCAGCCAAGTTAAGCATCAACGAGTTTCCACTAAGGTAAAGTTTGTTCTGGGATTGTGCTAGTGTCCTTGCGATTCCCTGTGCCGCACGAATTTTCCTCAGCTTCAAGTAACCTGGATTAACACCAATCGCTTCGCCCAAGTAAACATCGCATTCACACATACCATTAAGGAAAATATTTTTTTGAAAATGGAATCATAAAATTGGCAATGCAACATATAAGCAACAAATTAGTTATTAATGGCAAGCAAAAAACACACTTTATCAGATTACTAAAGCAGCCCATCAGAGCCACAAATACTCCATGTATATAACAGTGCCTCCGGAGACCCTCCCCCAGTTAACGTAGTCAACCAACGTTTATAAAGGACAGCTACAGGAACCTTCACTCCATAACCATTGCTATAAACTAATGACAACTGTAGAAGTTCCACGGAAAGCACTGTATGTTCCACTGCATTTACAATGGTGGACTATTATACTCAAGTCCATCACCAAGATTTACAGTGGGGAGTACTGTGGCTGTCAGAGATTTTGCCTAGTTTCATCATTTAAAGGCGTCTTCATTGAAATAACCTAATACTTTCAAAATCCTGAAAATCAGAAATATAAATTAGTATTTTGATGTATGAGTAGGATATCATTTTCGCAGCCTCGGCTTCTCCCTCGGCATGGACAATTTTTTGCTGCTTCTCTTGGATAGCACGATCTACAACAAAAGCTGCTCGCTGGGCTTCCTGTTGGGCAACCTGCTTGGCTTCAACAGCCGCGGTATACTCTTTGCCGAAACTTAATTCGGTAATTGAAACATCATCCAGGATAATGTTGAAGTCCTTTGCCCTTTCCGTTAATTCTCGGCGAATCAATAGAGATACCTGACATTTTGTTCATAAGTAAATATCGTAAATTATTCAATTACAAAAACTGACAATTTAATATTAATGAGTTTTGACTGATACTTACCTGCTGACGCTGCGTAATAAGCTGAGACGCGTTAAACTTTGCCACCACACTTTTAAGTACTTCGTTTACAATGGAAGGGAGTACTTTTTCATCGTAGTCAACGCCAAGTTGGCGATAAATAATTGGTATACTGCTTTGATCGGGCCTAGAAAGGACACGAAGGGAGATGTTGACCATTTGCAAATCCTTACTTCCGGTGGGAGAAGAAATTTTCCGGGGTCTTGAACGGATGTCGTAAATAATAGGATACTGAAACCAAGGAACTCGAAAGTGAAGACCTTCCGTATAAATGTCATTTTGGATTCCACCAATTCTGCTGAAAATTATGGCACGTTGACCGCCCTCAACTAGTAAAATAAATTAAACATTTGACGACTCATTTACTTCTCTCAGTCTTCAGAAACAACAACACCATGCCCTACTTCAATTTGCTTTCTTTTTTTGCTGCAACATTAATTATTGTAACTTTTTAACAATCTACAAAATATATCCTTCCTCCCTCTTACCAGTGTACATTGATTGATTAACTCCATACACTGCAGCCGCTGCCGCTGCAACTAATTTTAATCCAATGCCAAGTCCTCTTGGATTTTTTCCCAGCTTTCCTGCCCAATCGTTTAACTTGCTTTGTGCCATGACTAACTGCTTTCTGTTTACAACCTCCGGTAAATCTGAAAACAGCAATAATTGCAACACTAAAATTGACGTCAATTTATCATTACTACTAACCTAACTAATCCTGAGGATGATCGACGTATTCTGGTTGGAAACATACCTGCGATAAATTACCTTGATGTCATACGTTAGTGACAGGCTAAACTTTTGAAATACTCCTTCCTACCAAAGTTTCCAAAATGTTGACGTTCACGGCTATCAAAAAAACGAAGATCTCACTGAGTTTTGATAAATTCAATGCACAATGAATGATGCAATGCAATTTTCATTCTCACATGGTCTATGGTCTTTTTCTTGTTTGTCTACCTAGTATGCTTTTTGGTAGTCATCTCCAAAAAACTAACTTTTTTACCGGATACTTCATTCATAATTTTGCTCATTCTCGCGGTTCCCTACTAAACTAGTACGGTTCAACCTCTGGTAGAGAGCTGTTCAGTTCAGAGTCAGTGCTCACACGCCGTATTATTGGTGAAAGGGGTGTTCACTCACTCACGCCTGAGTTTGTGAATAGGGTTTTGTTGCAGTACGCGCCGGTCATCTTTATTGAACAGCTCCTAGCCATAGCTGTATGCGCTGAATCTGCGCAAATACACAAGGTAGCCAAAGAATGAATTATGCATGTATGGGATGGTGTGTGGGGTGGTGACACCGGCTGAATGGATTCGGCTAGAACAGACGTCCTACTTTACCTTTTGCCTTCGAGTAAAGCGCACAGAGCAAAATGAGGAAGTATCACTGGAAAAATATTTTGCAGATTTATGCATCTAGTTTTTAACAAGTACATAGTACTGACTAACTGTGATTTACAACTACAGCAGTTGCAAGCAACACTGTAGCAATTATTGAAAATTTAGATTTTAAGTATGAAATATAACCGCAAATTGTCATTTTCGACGGAAGTAATATTTTCACTGTACGAGTTTGTGTCTGATAGATATTGCAGAAGAGAAAAGCTGAAAAGAGTTTCCTGTTTCATAGTACAAATGTATTTTAAAATTCTGAGAATAGTTAATCGGAAATCAATCGAATGAAACCTTTTTGAAAGAAAACTTTAGTACGTAGGTAGTAGGTAGTGGTTCTTTTTTTGTACTCCAGACAGACAGACGGCATGAAATAATCATAAGCTTGAAGCACTATATAGGTGTATTACGGTACATACTTGCATGTTGTTGAAATGTGATGTTTGTGCTACACTATATTTACCTAACATACACTTGTGTGTTGACGACATTTACTATATCGTTTTAGTGTATCAAGTAGAAAGTCCCTTTTTTTAGCGATTACTACGGTGGTGGTGTTTAGGTGGTTGTAAAAAATTTACAGTGTAAATAAATAAATAACATTATTTAAAAATATTTAACACCGCTTTGAGTAAGTTTGTTGATATTAATTCGGGAAAAAGTAAGCAGTAATAATATGTATGGAAAATAATCATTTGTTTAGTTAGGAGATATTGTTATTTTGAACTATCTACCTCCACACCAGCATACACCGTGCTTTTTGTGGTGAGCCGTGTTGTGTTGAAAAAATTTGGTCGGATTCAAAAAGAGTAAAAAAGGTGAGAAAAGAATGTTATTTTTTTAACTGAAGAATTTACTCAATATAGTATCGTGCTGAACCTCAGAGGTTTGATCTCTGAAACCGAAAATTCATACTCGAATTTGACAGCAGGGTGAATAGGGTTGATTTGTGTGTGACTTGCGACTATCAGCTGACAAATGGCAATCAAGCAAGACACAAGATAGCTAATTTTTGTAATTTTTTAAGTTTGACTTTTTACACCCATGTACTTGAAAGTTTAAAGTGGAAGTTTCGTTGGTTGGAGTTGGAGCATTGATTAAATTGAACTTTTGATTTGATTTAACTTTTGTTACACATAACGTTTGATTGATGCAATTTTTACTTGGTTGTTGTGTACGTCCACTGTAGGAATTCATTCACTGAATAAGAGGTATCAAATATGTCGGGCCAACCTCGAATGACAAGAGAAGGTAAGAGTTCACCATGTTTAATATTTTATCCAGTGATAGGTTCTTTCACTTTCATCATGTATAAAACATTATTATGGATCCTTGTTCTGTTTATTTGCAGAGATTGAGGCACATGCCCAGGAGGTTCAGACAAAGAAAAAGCAAACGGTGGATGTTCCAGATTCTGAAAGAATCGGACTTGGTGAATCTGGCAAATTTGACACAGATATTTATGGATCAAAAAACAAATACGAAGGTTACTACGATTCGATAGCTCCAAATGAGGATGTTGAGGTAAACCAGTATAGTAATTTCTTGCCAGAGATTTGGCATTATTATTATAGGTAGGTAAGTTAAAAGTTTTATCATTTGCACATTTTTTTTTTCAGGATGATGATTACGACAATGGAGCGGCGCCGGGTGGACGTCCCCGAACAAATTACACGGCACCTTTATCAGTCCTAAATGATATTCCTCAGGCGGAAAAGGATCATGATCCTTTTGCCGAGCACAAGCGACCAACTATCGCAGATAGGCAGAGTCACAATGAATACTTTAGGAAGCAGCCCAAGTTGGTCATGTCTCCGGAGCGTGTGGATTTCTTTGCCGATGGTTTGTTTAACAATCCTTTACTTTTTGTTTCTTCATAGTGTGTAATCTATAGTCATAGGTCATCTACATAACTAGTAGTCTTTCATAAATTTCAAGACTGTAAATTGATGCCGTCTGAGTTAAGTTTTATGATGTGAAATGTCTCTTGTACTTGTGTGTGCGTGCGTGAATGTGACTGAGTGAATGGTTTTTTAGTAAATACGTTAGGAAAGGCAAGGCATCATCAACATTCAACGTATAGGTTGAAAGGTTTAACAATAGGCTTCTCGTTTGAATTTCAAACTCCGACTGATCATGTAGGAAAGCAAATTTTTTGCATGATATTTCAGAATTGCAACTCCAAATGGTATAGAGTTATGACACTTGGCACTCTCTGTCTGAATCAGATATGAAACCAAAACCTGTCATACTCTCTCCAAGCCCGACCTACATTCTGCTGACCCATCAATCACAGAGAGAAGGCGATGAAAAGTAAGTGGGACCACACGACAGTTGTTGTTGCTTTGTATTTTGACTCACAGCTAGGCCATTTCATATGTGCCAATTCAATTTGCTAGAAACTAGAAGCAAATTTTCAAGTGATATGTCGCAATATCTGTAAAATTGCACATAGCAAATCTTGATAAATTTGATGTTTCAGTCAGGCAGTCGGTTTATAGCAAATTCTAAAACATCTCGATACTCGTTTACAGATTTGAAAATGTTAGAGAATTACTGCGGGGATCGCACCTGTCAGCGCAGAATCAAACGGTAAGTGGCATTAATGCGGAGTGAAGATCTTTCGGTTCGTTGGAGGACCACTATCCGCATATATATGTTAGATTTTCACCGAAACCAAAAATACACATAAATTAGATCGTAGACACAAAGTATGAACGAGTTGTGTGTGAGTGCTACACGAGTGTTACTAATAAGCGATTATTTGTAGGTGAAATTTTATAGATTTGCGAGACCATGTGCCCTTCATAGCCCTTGCGAACATTTCCGTTGTTCGTGATGATGGGGGCTGTGACATGGACTACCGGCCGACGTACGTAATCTTCAATTAGAGTAAACGCATATTTCTCTAGTTATTGTTGCAGAATGCAGATACAGTACCTTGTATTTGTAGTTTCAAATCAAAAGATTGTAATCTGAATGAGAAATATGGGTTTATGCACAACCTTGTAAAATTACTTAATCTCCGAGCGGCATCATGACATTTGGTAACTTGTAATGTAAACATTGATCTTGGCATCGTTTTGTTCTCTTTAGATTTTTTCCATGTTCCTAGATCATGAAAACGGTGCACTTCATTAAAAACTAACGCCTCCTGTTTGTCTTTTATAAATGATTGTTTAGGTGGAAAAACACCCGATGTCAACGCTAGACAGTACAGTGATGTTATGCGGGAACAACTGGTTCGTGCTGAAGAACGCGATGTAAGTTCCTGCTTAAGTATTCTTGCAAAATGTATTTTTGTTTTTTTTCTTCTAATGTGCAAATGTACTGATGAGGGTTATTATTTGTAGCTTCAACGGCGAATGCGCGAAAAGGCAAAAGATGGTACCTTGGTCCCGGTGTCAAACGGGGAAACAGCCAAGCCAGCTGTCACCAAGAAGAGGGGGAGATGGGATCAAACAGCACCTGATGAAAATGTTGTTCCAGCAAAGAAAAAGCCATCGTGGGATACAGCAGAGGTAAAAAATTTTCAATTTTGAACATATCTGTAACAAATGCCCCCAATCGTGATGAAAGAAATATATAATGCTAAAGTGACGTTTTTTGTTGCACAGACCCCTGGACACACTGGAAGAAGTTGCCTTGTTTCTTACGATAATATTCAATTCAGCACTTTGTAGACCTGCTCAAGTGAAAATACTATCGCTGGAGCAGGGGGAATATTGTGCTAAAATTAATTGATGGCTTACCTTTTTCTGAATGAAACCTATGTAACAAATTTTCATTTTTTTGTTGTAAGCCGTACAATAATTGAACGAATAGGTTCTTTGAGCATCATTCTCCTAGTAGTAGCAGATATTTTAATCAGGTTTTGTTTTATTTTTTTACTCAGGTTGTAAAGCAGTGTTGCGCCACCGATGGTGTTGAGCCACAATATATTAAGGATGAAATTCTACCTCACTTTTTCAAACACTTCTGGAATCATCGTATGGCTTTGGATAAACGTAACTATCGCCAGCTTGTGGATACAACAGTGGAAATTGCCAACAAAGTCGGTGCCTCTGAGATTATCAACAGAATTGTGGATGATCTGAAGGATGAAAATGAAACCTATCGTAAGATGGTTGTTGAAACAATCGAGAAAATCATGGCAAATCTTGGAGCTGCAGATATTGACTCTCGTCTGGAGGAACAATTGATTGATGGAATACTGTACGCCTTCCAGGAACAAACTAATGAGGACATTGTGTTGTTAAATGGTTTTGGCACGATTGTAAATCAGCTAGGAAAACGTGTGAAGCCCTACCTACCTCAGATTTGTGGTACAATCTTATGGAGATTGAATAATAAAGCGGCAAAGGTTAGACAACAGGCGGCGGATTTAATTACTAAAATTGCAGCAGTTATGAAAACATGTCAAGAGGAAAAACTCATGGGACATTTGGGCGTTGTGCTGTATGAGTACTTGGGTGAAGAGTATCCAGAAGTTTTGGGAAGCATTTTGGGTGCTTTGAAAGCGATTGTCAATGTCATTGGCATGACTAAGATGACTCCACCAATCAAAGATTTGCTGCCGAGATTAACGCCAATTTTAAAGAATCGTCATGAGAAAGTTCAAGAAAATTGCATTGATTTAGTAGGCAGGATAGCTGATCGTGGGCCAGAGTATGTTTCAGCAAGAGAATGGATGAGAATTTGCTTCGAATTACTAGAGTTATTAAAGGCACACAAGAAAGCCATTCGCCGAGCTACGGTGAACACATTTGGCTATATCGCCAAAGCTATCGGGGTAAGTTTCTACAATATAAATTATCAATAAGAAATAAGTGTTTCAACTTTGAAAACTGTTAACCAATAATTTTTTTCTTCTTTCATTTAAAGCCTAGTGATGTGACTCACGTACTTTTGGCTAACCTTCGAGTTCAGGAACGTCAAAATCGTGTTTGCACCACGGTAGCATTGGCCATTGTCGCCGAAACATGTTCCCCCTTTACTGTACTCCCGGCTCTAATGAATGAATACCGTGTTCCTGAACTTAACGTTCAAAATGGTGTTCTCAAGTCACTCTCTTTCCTTTTCGAGTACATTGGTGAGATGGCAAAGGACTACGTGTACGCTGTAACACCACTTTTGGAAGATGCTCTTATGGACAGGGACCTTGTGCATCGTCAAACTGCTTGTGCTGCTATAAAGCATCTTGCTTTAGGCGTGTATGGATTTGGATGTGAGGACGCCCTTGTTCACCTTTTGAATTATGTTTGGCCAAATATTTTTGAAACTTCGCCTCACTTAGTACAGGCATTTATGGATTCGGTAGAAGGAATGAGGGTGGCGCTGGGACCGATGAAAATTCTTCAATATGCTTTGCAGGTGAGCATTAAAAATATATTTATACCAGTTATTAGAGTTATGAGTTAATTAACTAATGCAATATTTGTCATGTTACAGGGTCTGTTTCATCCAGCAAGGAAAGTTAGGGATGTCTATTGGAAAATTTACAATTCACTTTATATCGGTGGTCAGGATGCACTTGTCGCCGGTTACCCCAGAATACCTAACGATCCCAACAACCAGTACATTCGCTATGAGTTGGAGTATGTGTTATAAGTTATTTCAAAGTTTTTTTTTGAATGAATGAGCTGTTTTGGTCGTTATCGGAAAAATAGAAAAAGCTTTAAAAAATTAAAGTATTGAAAATGGTTAATGTCATTGTAATTAATTATTGTTTAGCTAATTGACGAATGTTCGTTTAAAATCAGAAAATGGGCCCTGAGTTGTCGTGATTTTTATTATTGATTTTCGTTTAAATTAGTTGTATAGTATGTCGTACAACAATATAATATAATATGTTATATTAAAACATGCTATAATAATAAATACCGTCTACAAACAATTTGTCAGCATCGTATGTTATTTATATATAAGTGATAAAAGAGTTTCTCTAGAGTTATTGAGGCATGTAGCAAAGTCATTGAAGAAGATATACAAGAAACAGATATTAGTAGTTTAGGAATGTTCGAAAATTGAACTTCAATTACGTTATGTATAAGAGCATTTTCAAAATACAAAAGCACTTGTATTTTTCATGTCATTGACTGTTGTAATCATAAATTTCAACAACAACGATGAGGAAGCAAAGGATCGAAGATGAAATGAAATAATTGAAAAATAAACGTTTTATTGGCTAAATATAACGTGTAACAAAAATTTACCGGAAGATCAAATTATTCATTTTGCTTGTACTCCATTCTTCATTCACACGTGTAAAACTAATTAATATTAAGTTTTTTTCATTCGCTACGCGCACATTTGTGTCCTTTGTAATTTGCTATAATACTCGTCTGAATGATATTATTTCCCAAGAAAAAGTCTGTGGCAATAACGTTGGCGCCATTGTACCATGTTCTGTTTTGGAACCAATACGTCATTGGAATGTTTACCTTTTGAGCCATATTTCTTAGACCATACGTAGGTCTCAGAACAATATCCAAGGGTTTCGGAGTGAATTCTGCCATCGCTGCCCAAATTTGACTACCACCTCCACGGCGTTTGATAGCGCCACCGAGAAATTCGCGAAGGGATGGGAGAGTCCTCTTGTCACCCCACTCTTGAGGGAGTGGAGGCCAGAGAAAGTGATATTTTTGAGCTGTCTCTGGATCAGAGTATGAGAGTATTATTGGTTTTCCAGCATTCCAAATTTGATTGGGCGTGGCGTTTGGCCAGAGTGAGTTTGGTGCAGCATACTCACCCAGCTCTGCGTTCAAATATTCTGCAAGCTTGGAATGTCTGTCTTCAGTTGCGAAACCAACAGGAAATCGGTGGAAATCAAGTATCACCTGAAAAGTTAACGCATTAGTGCATTAGTTTGGGGTGACGTGATACAACAACTTTCGGGAGGAATTGCTTACAATTTCATGTGTCTCTTCTACAAAACGCTTTACATCTCGAAGTAACTCGGAGAGAGGGCGAATTCGATAAAAATTATGGTTAATCCAAAATTTGTCAGGAGATGCTGGGTAATAGCCTACTCTCACGTCCAAATACCTTATCCCGTGAGCAAGTTGTCGATAGATTGACTCGTCTTGGCTAAAAAAAAAAATACATGATTTTAAAATGTTTTTGAATGCCTCTGTCTTTAAGTTGTTGAAAGTTGAAACATGTATATAAACAGCTCGATTGAATGTTAAGCTTACTTGATGAGGTATCTCTGGAAAACGTCTGGAATAAATTTTTGTAACAATCTATTAATGATTTCGTACCTAGTTTTAACTTGTATGATTAACAGCAAGTTAATTATGCAAGTTTTTGTGACAATGGAATGTTTATATTAACTCTTTGTCCAAAAAAATGGAATAAAACAAGCTGAAAAAGTATTCGAGACGAAAAAAAAACAGATTTTTTTTTGGAAACTTTACTTACCTAAGGTACCTGTGTACTCGTTCCAGCTACCACTATTATGGGTTCCTGGAATAATAGTGGAGTGTATTGGAGCATCTCCAATTACATCCCTCAATTCATGCATCCACCGAGGATACGTAGAAATGCAGTTCTTTTGAAGAATTGTCGAGCCTCTTACATACGCTACCCAATATCTTAAGCATCTACTCTGGTCAGTCATGATGGGTAGTCTATCAAGCCTGAAGTCAGTCGGAACATAGCCTACACGGAAGGGAAACGGAGAAAGTTGTCTCACAATTCCCCATTCACACAAAGGTTTAGTAAGGGGAAATGATGCACACTTTATTTGTCACCTTGTTCAATTGTTACGTTAATTGTCTCAAGGGGATCCTCCAAACCGAGACCTTCTTCTGGTCTGTGGTCAAAAAGCCCAATCCAATCCTCGCGTCTAATATCAGCATTATTCCAGTTTATTTCTATCAGGCGATCTGCTAGTTCTCCACTGGGCTTATTTTTTGCAGATGGAGAAACTGTCAAAAATACGGAGAGCGTGTCGAAACAACCTAGAATTGCAAATATAATCAGTATGCTAATGTCTCTAAAATTTCAAAGTGACTTGCATGCGTAAAATAGAAAGCTGTGCATGATATGCAACTTTGTTTGCTACCTGTGTTTGCGCTAAGGTTAAGAGGCACAGGAACATACAACGCTGCCACTTCCTTTGTCGTAAATACTGTATGATAAATGAGTACATAAACTAGAAAATGAAGTACTTTCGGTCCGTCACTCCAACTCAAACAACGCTGTAAAGATGACGTTGAAGATGTCGTTTCCATTTGACTAGTAGAGAGAATACAAGTAGGAAAGAGTTGCGTTCTCTTCCTGCAATGGCTCTTTTCTGACCAAGATGATTTCATTCTAATCTGTGTCAAGGTCTCTTCTATTCTCTTCCTCACCTAACTCAAATATTATTGCTCTCCTTATTTTCTCCTGCTTATGTTTAAACGTTAAACGAAAGTAGAAAGCACAGGTTCACTATACTGATTAGGATATGAAATGTGTTTAAATGCGAGTAAAAGGTATAGCTTCATTAACTAATTATCTTTGAAGCCATTTCAAAAGCAATAATGTATTTTTTCCTTTACTCAGTCACTCTGTCAAATTTTTTCTTATCAACAGCAGCACGAAGACGTCTATGTCCTCCTTACGAAGAAGAACAAGAAATCTTTTTGTCCCCAAAACGAGTGAGACGCACTTGTAAAAAGATCTCTGTAAAGATGTTCGTGTGTACTCTTTCGCTGGCACCATTACACACCAGACCACCGATAGATACCGACAGGATTCTTCGTAGCACTTTTTATCTATCTTTTTATACTGAGGAGAGGAATCGATCGACTGCATCCTCCTGGCCCAGTATTGCAAACTATAAAATAGTGCAACAACGGCAAGCGACATCGTCTCCTCTAAAACATCATCGCATCTCCCACTTGAATTGATGAACTTTTCTCATGAAACCTGATTCGATTCTTTTTTTCTCCTGCATGCATACCATAACATTGTTCAGTCAACACAATCAACATAATTATTGATGATGACATGGCTTATACGGAATTTGCACCACCGTTCCTTAATGTATTATGTACTTGTGGCGTGGCGCAGCACATGTATACTTGGCTTTTCCCCAGAAAGTGGTGGAAGTATGATCTAGGTCTCTCCCTCCGTCACTGATGAAAGTGAATGCGTAATTTTTCGTTTAAGTTAAGTAAATTTAGTGTTCATTTTTAGAGTATACGACACTACTCACACAACATCACATTGTCATCGTTGTTTTTATATGACGTATAGGTTTAGTCCATTTTATTCTGTAGTGAGACAGAATAAAAAAAAGCTCTTGTGACAGCGCTTTAAAAAACACTTCGCACATCAGACTATCAACAAGGAATCATGCTTGCAAAAAAATGCATTACGAATCATCACTATCATCCTTGGTTTTAAACAGTCTGAAATTAGTCATGCATCATGTAACAAAAAAATGACACAAGCGGAACAAAAGTGTCCAAGCATCAACCTTCGTCGCTCAAAGGTTTGCACTCTATAGCGTGCGCATAATAAAACCACACACCAACAGCTTTTAAAGCTGTGGCATTTTCACTGAGCCGTGACCAATCTCCTCACTTGGTCTATGTAACGAATGATTCCACAAAAGTATTGCCTCTTTTCACATAGAGGCAACTTGAACCAAACACATCATGCAGCGATATTTTGTGCAGAAATACTTGGAAACGAACCAGTTGAAAAACCGGCTGCAGTTACGTTTACAAGTAGAGAAAGAATTAAATAATAGGATTTTATACAGCAAAAGCTCAGAGAGGAGATAGATAGGCACATGTGGTCGTGTGGTCATGAACTATAAAGACAACGGGTCACTTGTTATTGTTTTTAATTAATTTTAAGTGATTTCGTCTGAAATGTTCTGTTAATGACACTAGCTAACTTCATACGCATGCTTTTTATGACGACAGAGAAACCCCATAGTTAGTAAAAACATCTCTAGTTTACAGATTTAAACTTGGACAGACGCATGCACGCAAAGGCAAAACTGCATTTTATACTCCACCAAGATTTTGAGAAAGTTATGAAAATAGAGCCAAAAATGATTTTACATTAACATACACACATTTTATCGAATTATCAGTTTTATTTCTGCGCATTATCTAATTTTTACATGGTACTTTTACATACATATAAATGAAAATCAAAAACAAGATAATTATTTATTAATCCGATACACAGTATTGTCCAACACGAATGAACTTTACGATTTGCGATAGATAATCGACAAATAAAAAGAAAACAAGTCGAAACGTTTGAAGTCAAACCGCATTTAAAAAGATGCATAAATTTATGTAATACTACTATAAATTTAATATTGATCTTTATCATATGGTACTAGCGCTGACCTTAACCTTAGAAATATTTTACTGGTTTCTTTTTTTGAGATAACAGAAAAGTGCCGACTCGGTGCTATCGAGTGCTATAATGTTTCACACTAAAATAAAGTTTTGCCGTTTAGTAGGTAATGTGTACTACTTAATGTAAATATCTACAATCATAAATTTTACAATTTTTATGGGTTAACCTAACAAAAATGAATGCATTTTATGTAGTATTATAATTTTCCGTCAATTCTCTAATCCTATCCATCATCCATCGTCGCATAGGTAAGCAGGCTATTCAGTATCTCAGGAAAGGTTTATACTTTGCAATGTACCTAAGGAGTAAAAATAATACCAGCTTTGTGGTAACTGCATGCGTTTTTGGAGAAAAAATAACCCAGCTAATTTGCTGCAATTAGATATGAACTGTGAACATAATAAATGACAGAGCTGCACTTACTGATCTAATTTTTCCCAGAAAGCCATCAAAGCAGCTCGATCCAAATGCCTCTTTATTTTGGAAAGTTGAATAACCGTCACTGCCCACTTCCCAACATTGGCGTCCAGCTTCATTTCGTCATATTTGAGATGAAAAGCGCAAACTAAAAACATAAATGAACATAAAAATGGGATTATCTAGTGCACGAGATGCAAACTAAGATTATATCCAATAAGCGGACACTGTTACATTTTAAGTTTATTACTTTTTGCAAAAATTTCTACAGGATTTCCATCCCATGGCCAGCCTTTAAACTGCCAAGCGGGTCCCATCACAAATACAGCAACAACTCTCTCCCAGTCCGCGGGGCTTAGTTTTTGAGGATTATCGATTACACGGTATGGGACCGAGACTCCATTACGTTGACGGTGTATCAGAATTTCATTGTCACGTTTTCCTCCCTGAGCCTTTTTCTCTTCTGTGGTTACAAATCGCAAATCTTGCAGAGTCTCCTTTGCATTAAACATGGTAATTAAAGAGGTGTTTGCAGCGGGGATGATGATGATCGGAGTTCTGGACACTCGCTTATTTTGTGAACTAATGGGACTTTTTCCCGGAGTCTGCATAATTAAAAAAAATATTATTAAAAATGAGACTGTAAACCATGGTTAATTTAAATTTTTGCTGAACAAGCACAGAAAAACTTACACTGGTAGGAGTCATTGACATTGGATTTGGTGTTGCGGGTGCAGTTGGTTTTTTTGGCATTGTTCCGTCCGTTACGCTTTTCAGTGACATTCCACTGTATGTTCCCAATGGGTTAATTTGGAAACCTTCCGTTTCTGCAATATAACATCGAGAAGACAATTAATTTCTTTAAAATCATCAATACTCATAGTCGAGCAAAAAAAGCTGAACTCTAGTAGAACTCACCATCTTTACTCAACCTCTCCTGATCGTACCGGTTGTAGCTAGGTTGGTTATACCGATTGTATCTTTCAACTGGTGGTAAAGTCTTGGGTGGTGCAGCAGGTGGCTTGGGAGTAGTGGTGGGAGGCATCATTGGTCTATAATCAATCATCATGCCATGAGAAAGGCTGCAAAATGATCGTCATTGCCAATATAAAATGAAATGTCCAATGATAATGAACATACCTCTGAAGTTTGCCTTCTTCTCTGGCCTTTACCGACTGTAAAATTGCCAAAATTCCTTTGGCAAACTGTTTTCCATTACTTTGAAGAATAGTGGTTCTAGTTCGCCACTGTCTTTCTCTTGATACAATGTCTTTGGTCACGTCGAGATCGTAATCCAACATAGCCCGTACTTCGGAACCAATTTCAATGTCATCATGACCTTTAATCGTGGTACGCTTCTTGGACAATCTTTTAGCCTTTATTTCAGCGATTTTCTCGACAGACATAGCCTCAGAAAGCGACCTGGATGCAGAGCATTGACATTATTTTAAATACATGAACCATAAACATACTACATAAACAAATCATACACTTGATACACTTTCAAATCAATTAAGTTTCAATCTCTTACTTGATATTATTGATGGTGACAGAAGTTTCACGAGGTGCATCAAGACGGGCAGCCAAAGACTCCTTGACTTTTTGAAACTGGATATCTTCAAATCTGGGCTTTTTTGAGGCATTTTCTGCTGGCTCTTCTGCAGCGCGTTTAATCTGGGTAGGGATTTCAAGGGGAGCTGATTTATCGATGCTGGCTGAAGTTGTGGTTTCGCCTTTAAGGTAGGCAAGAACATCCTTACGATCCGGACGTGTGACAACGGGTATATTTTCCGCCTACAATATTTTTAAAACCACCAACTTCAACTTTTAATGGAACGATACCATTATTTAATCACTCGTCAAACAGCAAATTAGAAGATATTCATAAAAAACCATTGATATACGTACCGCCGCATGTCTGACGTATACGGGATGACTGAGGGCCACATTTTTCAGTAGGAACAGCAAACATTCCAATGTATAGTACTCTTTGGCAGCACCATCCTTTCCAGAACTTCAAACAAGAATAAATATTACTTAAATATGGGATAATGGAACTATAATAAGGTAATAAATACATACACGGAACATATTCTTACCCGTAAATCATATAATTCGTCTTCACATTTTTCGGCCACGCAAACTCCCCAAAAATGATCTTCTCCTCCTTTTCAATTATCTCTTTCCCACTGATAGTATACTGCCGCAGCAAACTTAATGGATCGGCCATTTTTCTTTTGTTTTAAAAATATTAATAATATCACAAGTTTTTTTTATGAGAAATGCAAATAAAGTCGCACCAACAACCAAATTCTCAATATTGTCCGTCCGGCCAACCACAAACTGTCCCTATCTCAAATTTAAATCATTTTAGTTCTCTATATCGATCTGTCAACTTGTACACCGCAGAAAGTTGACAGTTTCGAATAAGCTAAATATTTGAACTCGGAAATTTCGAATCTTACACTGCACTTATGACTTATGTCATATAAATAGAAACGAAGTTAACAAAAAAAAAATTAAGGCACAAGCACAATACGAAATTAATTTATTTATAAACTTAAAAAAATAAGATCAAGGTTATTGGTAGTCCTTTGAGAAGCTGAGAGTGTTGATATAAAAATACTTCTCACAGAGAGTACCGAAAAATCGACTGTTCACAAAACAAACGTAAGCTTTGCATCTCGCTCTCTCTCTGACTGCTGATATTCTCACGAGTAACCCAAGGTGGCGTGCTCAACTAGTGTCTTGCATTTTGGAAAAAGGAATAGTTGATAGTATGCATGTACTTACTTTACATAAATGGATGCGAAGGAAAGCCGAAGGAACTGAACAAAATGTTTCTTCAACACTTTTGTTTTAATCTTTAACTTTAATGTATGTTGTAAACACTTAGCTCAGTTAAAACTCCTTTGGTTTGTAACGTCAAAGGTGTAAGCAGTAAGCACAAACTCCGGTTCACAATCACAGTTAACTTAACTAAGGAACTTCATTAATCGAAGGTTTACTACAATGTACTTCAAAACAACAACTTTAGAGCTACGAAAGGTTACTTATTTACTTATATCTCAATCTTGCTGCAAAGACTCTCACGGACAACGACACACTGACTGACGCTAAGTCACTTGAAGGGGTCCTATTTATAACTTTCCTTCTGACCACTCTAAGTTTTTCCGACCGCACCGCTTGCGTATTGCGTACCTTTCACTAACTGATAAACACCAAACTCAAATTTCATAGAACGATGCTGTGGCTTACATTTTGCCCACAGCACAACTCTAACCTTACGATATAAGTAGACTTATCCCTGCAGCTAACCTACACCTACGATATAAATACAAAATAGGGTTAGATTCGACCTAAGGGGCGGCACTAAAATTTCAACCAACCACAAAATAGACTTTCCATGCTCCTAGTAAACTCATTTACAAATACATATATATAATATAATAACCCAAACTGGTATCCCTGCTTCTACAATAATTATTGACAACATTAAAATATACAAACTACAAACGCTAAAGAGGTCTCCACTGTTACAAGAATATTTGTAATAATAATGCCTCTTGCCTGCCTCTGGTAAGAGGCATTATTATTACAAATATTCTTGTAACACTGGAGACCTCTTTATACAAACGCATTTAAACATAATGAAACTGTATAAAGAAGCTCCAACAATGTGCATATTAATGTAATCCATGCGTTTTATATATTACTATTACATACCTTAAGTGTAGACTAAGAGGCTGACTCGCATGACGGAGAGACTCTCTCCGAGAGAGGCAGAGGTCAGAGAGCTACGTAAAAGCATGTGTTTATATGCAATGCGACTAATATTTTTTGATAATTCACCAATCAGCACATTAATGTAGCAGTACTGTCGGTAAAACTGGAGAGGAAGTTCATGAACGTGTACTTATATGCATAAAAATCTATACAGTACATTTTGTGTTCGTTTGTCATTGTGATTTATGATTGAAGCTTTCATAGGGAAACAAGCAACAGTCAAATTTTTGGTAAGCGTGCATTAATAACTAAACAAAATTATAGTATACAATGTCATGTAAACGTCCATAGGAGAAATAAATATGCTCTTTTTTAAATAAAGGTAAAAATTTACCCTTAATTATATTTCATCAGCAGAAAAATGAAAATGCACAAAAGAGAAGTAACAAGATGAGAAGGCTTCTGGATGATGCC